>JBBPCS010000154.1:0-32944 GCA_037974645.1 Hollardia meadi
TGGTCAGCTGTCTGACTATCTGCTGGGACCGCCTGATAAGAGAGGCCAAGTGAGAGCATGCAAACACACACACACACACACACACACACACACCATTTTAATGATTGTAGCTTAGCCTGAAACTGTTGTCAAGGGCAACTGACTGGCCAACCTGTGAGGGAGTGTTAGAATTGTCCACATTGTGCGAACAAACAGACACACAGTGCTACCTGTAGGATGGTGCTTAAAATGTCTACATAGTTGCTCTCAGTCTGGTAGAGCTCCTTGGAGACCTGCCATCTGGCTGACTGCTTGGACAGAACCGGAGTCGAACTCTTGGTTGGCTTCGAACTCTCTGGGGGAACAAGACAAGCAGAGAGGAAGGCAAGTTGTTAATACTGCCCTGAAGCACGGGCAGATAGTGCCAGGTGTTGTTTTTTTAGCAATCATAATGAAATAAGGGCTGAAACAAAACAAGAAATTGTACTTAAATGTCCAACAAAAAGATTCGTTCAAAGACAGAGTTCAACAGCATTTCTATCAAATCCATTCATCCATTTTGTAATCCACTAATCAAATTCTAATAAAAAATCGAATGAGGTTTAGCTTTGATGATGTGACGTGACATGATCAGCTACATGTTGGGTTTACTACTAACTAACAATCTCAGGCTTTAACTAAATGAGCTGCTTCTGTCAAAATCTGACGAGGTTTGTCCTTTCGACCAGTTTAACCACTATCTGCAGGGGCTAGAAATGAGAAGCCTGCAAAAAGACAACTTTTCTACATTATTGTGCTTTAAAAAAAAGGGGGAAGGGGAGAGATGTAAGCCTTTAATGGAGATTTGATAGCATTTGGGTAAAAGCTGAGTGGTTTAGGCATTTATCTGAATGGCCTCCTCTAATGTAAAGCAAGGGATACTTTATTCCTAAAGTGCTACAACACCAGTTCGATCTGGGACAAAGATCAGAAGGCTCCTCTGATGCTATATTTACAGTACACTCTGAATACAGCACTTGTGCTGTGAGGCCAGGTGATACTCTAGCCTGACAGCATATGTTCTCGTTGGTACTCCATTATACTGGCCTGGGCAAAATCCAGTGCTTTAAAAAAAACAAAAAACTTTTTTCAGTTCCAATGGTGAAACTGAAGCATGACTTATTGATTGTTACCACAGAGTTCTTTCACCCTCCCAACAACTACTTTATGTTAGCCTTCGACTGGCCTGATGTCCTTGCTCCTGAAGCAAACCTGACCTGTAGAAGTTCTTGGCTGCTGCTCCTCCGATGGTTGTAGAAGGGTACTTGTACTCAGTAGGTAGGACTTTTTCCTCCTCTCTTCCCTGTCTGTCAAAGTCCTCCTTTCCCTGGTTTTCCTCCTTCTTATCCTATTCCTGGTCACAGTATTGTGTCCTGTGCTCTCTGATTTGTTCCCTGCTCTATCTTCTGGAATAAAGAGGGGTTCATCTTGTTAATCTTCTCTCATGAAGAGAGAATTAACCATAACCACAGAATATCCTCTCGGTTATTTCATTTTTCCATCAATAAACCACAAGTGGTATAAGTGTAGAAAAAAAAAGACGGGTTTTAGGGTTGCATGAAGCAGGTATTTTACAGTCCCCCATTATTACCTGCCAAGGCCTTGCATGTGTCAGGGGTGTTGGAGATGTCCAGCAATGAAACCATGGACAGGTTGTGCTCTGCTGACGACCTTTTGCGTGGCGGAGGGAAGGGGGAGATCTCTGTCTCTTTGGTGAGCTGAGCCAGCGTGTCTCTTAGACGGCGACGCTTGCGGTTACTGTTCGGGGTGGTGAGCGACAGGAGGGACACTGCCTTCTTCATCGCTGGGCTGTCGTTCTGAAGAAAAGTGGGACAAAAAAATATGTATATGTAAGACAAGATAAATACAAGAGGAGTAAAAAAAAAAAAAAAAAATGAAAGCGACATGAAAGCAAATTATTATATGGGAAAAATAAAAATAAAAAACAGTGAGGTAGGCACATCCGTTTTTTCTCCATGTGTAAATCTCAATCTGATTTAAGCTGTGTAACAGATGGCAGGGATCCCACATTGTTTTTTCTTTCATCTGACTGCAGCAAGACCTTTAAAAATCTCGGATAACCCATGAATGTATCATTTGGACCTGGATACAATAGTGCCGTTCAGTCTCGCTCTCTATTTTACCCAGTGGCCAATGCTGGTATTGTAGTGAAGAATTTAAATTGGGGCCCAAGAAGCATTTTCCCCATTGACCACCATTGTAAAAGAGACGTCTGTAAAACTGTTCACAGGATACCTCGACCTGGAAACAAGGTTAGTTATGACTGGTTATTATGATCCATTGAGGTTTTATATTTGTAAAACTTTCCTTTAAACTGCAATGAGAGCCTGCAGCTCATCGTCTAACAGCCCATATTGGGTGTTTACTCTTTTTTTTTTTTTTTAATATTGTACTTCTAGTTCTTGTACTTGAAACATTTAAAAGGCGACACGCTGACTGAATCTCTGTGACAAGAGCATTGCATCTCCTTCTTAATAAAGAGACTCGTGGACTTTGATGGAGTTTGATGCAATCCAAAATTGCAGGTGTGAAAACTCCCAGTTAAAATGCACCAGTTTAACTTTCAAAATTAAATAAGGGCACAAAGTAACAATGAAACTGCCCTCCTGGGGATACTGGAGGAGCCTGAATAGGGGGTACTTGGTAAGAGAAATGAAAAGTACTCAAACTTACATTTAAAGTGCGTGGTATTAAAACACATTAATGTGACAAAGAAATTAAGGACATGGTTAATCCAGGACCGTTATACTGTTTCCATATAATTCTTTTACAAGTAGAAAGAGAAAAAAAACCTCACTCTTAATACACTCACCTTCTCATAGAGGTACATCGATTCTCCAGCCCGAGCGTCCATCTGAATGCTTCCCCAGAACCACTACCACAAAAGAGCGAAAACAGTGTTTACTGACTCCAGGATTAGGACCGAGACAAGTAAACAAAGAATATTTGATATTATGACATTCGCTTTCCTCTGTAAAACAGAACTGGCACAGAAAAAAAACCACTGCATTGATTGGGGGTTATAACTACACTTAAAGCACCACTCTACCTTGCTCCAAATTATTCATCTGCTGGAAGGGGAAATCTATTATTGATCCTTCTCTCTGACAATATAGACCGAGAGAAGGAAAGCAGAGACAGCATCGACTGAGGTTTAACCGAAAAGGAATCCTAATCAGATGATCATTTGGCATTCTGTTTAGGATGAACAAACAAAGGATTTTTCTCCTGTCCCCCTTGTGTCTGTATCCTCCTGTAGCAAAACCTCAGAGTATACCCATTATTCTGTTATGTCACAATAGTACTTGTCCAGCATTACAGCCTTGTCAAACTTGTTTATCTGGAGAAGCAGCAGTGAAATGAACTCTAGTCTTTCCAAAAAAGAAACACAAGGCCTACCTCCTGTTTGACTGCAAAGAGCTTTTTGGTGGGAGAAAATGGCAGCTCCTTTACAGAGTTTTCTTCTACCACCATGTGTGTACACCTCTCATCACCAACCTCGAGATAACTGCCACCTTATGACACAGAAACACAGGGAAATTAAAATAAAATATACACATATGCATACACATTGACACACATGGGATGAGTTGACTATTAGCTAAACCACTTTCCCAAGCAGCAATTTACAATCAAAGTTTAGCAATTGAAGTCACAAATGGTCTGTCAAGTTTCCAACTTGAGAAAAACTCAAAGAGCTTGGAAGGTGGTGTCATTTTTATTTTTTTTGCATTTGGTTGCGCTAAAACCACAGCAAAAAGAAAAAACTCATAAGAAAAGAAGCAACTGCTGCACAGAATGATGAATCCCTGTGTTCTACAGCACTGACCGTGTTTGAGAGTCCTCTCCTCCATGTTGGCCTTCTCTTCATCCGAGAAACCCAAAAAACTGAGGATGCAGTCCTGGAACGGAGGCACTTTGAACTCTGTCCGAAACTCCTCTGCACCTGCATGGAAGTGGCTTAACACATGAAAGTGAGAGAAACAAGATTATTTTCATACCGTGAAAATCATTTTTCATTTAGGTTACTGCCGTCTGCCTGCAGAGCATGAAGAGGGGAAGAACGAGGGGAGATTATCCACGACAGTGTCGCCCTCTTGGAGGGACAAAAAAAAGCTTGAGAAACAATAGCCCAAATGCCAAAATGAGCGGTCCATCCAAGTAAAGTCAATGCGTAACTCTGCAAGATCCAGACATCCAATGACTAAAATCCTATATTTAGTTAAAAAGGACCAAAATCTATCTGTCATAAAGGTTAGCAGCTTTGACACAGCAGGTTGAGGTGAACAATCCATTAACTACAGTAAAGAAAGGATCAGCTTTTGATCGGCTTAATTTTAGCCAATACCAAATCCATTAAAATATGCGGATATCAGCCCAGAAACTAATCAGCTCAGAAAACCTTTAGTGACATGATGTTAAGTAGTAAAGGGACTCAATTCATGCAATGGAAAAAGGCTATTATTTGAAATTCAAGCATTCTTATTAAAAATGTTAGGTTATGTGTTTTGTCGAAAGCAAATATTGGTCAATAAGTTATCAGATTTTTTTAAAAACTAAATATCAATACAGGTATCAGTCTCAAAACTTCTATATTAATAGCTCTTGATAAACATGAATGAAAATGGGGTGAAAATGATGGTACATATGCTTTGTTCGATTTGATTTTCAACTTACACGTCTTCTCTTTTCTCCCAGGCCCTATGAATCCATGATGGAGTGAGGATGGGCGTCCCCATGCACACTGCCAGCTGAGAGATGAGGGCAGAAAGAAGAGGAGGAGAGTGGGGGAAAAAACACAAATAGTACATGAGCAATAATGAGATGAGGTAGACGGAGAGAAACATAACAGAAAGGAGGGCATGACATTTATCTATGCAATAGTTTAGAACTATAAGACTTTCACTGTCGATGCTCGCAGTGAAACAATCTCCCCAGTCTTTTCACTACTCCTGATCACCCTGTCACTCAGAATCACAACACAAATACGACAGGTACAAACAGTTTCCACTTCAGGCACAAAACCCCAAAAAAGAATGCGGTTGAAACAGTTCCCTTTTCACCTTTTTCTAGTTAGCATGACACTTTCAAATGGAAAACAGCATTGGCTGCCTGTCACAAAGCCAACAAGTTCTTACTATATTTTGTGTTGTTGAACAAAAAACAGCCTCCACAAGTGTTTGAGGAGGGAAAAGTGGAGGTGGTGGGGTGAAAACAGTGTCGGCGAGAATTAAAGAAAAGGAAAAAAATCATTGACAGAGATGATTGAAAGAAGTTCATCATCAAGCATCTGTTAATCTGTCCAAAGACAAGAAAATGTCAATCTATTCATCCACTCATCCATCTATCTCTATGTATCCCTGTGGAGCAGCATGTGTTGAAGTCAGTTTCAAAGGGATCCAACTGGGAAATAAAATACCACTTTCTGACATCAGACCCAGAACACAGGCATTCAAGCTAGGCAGAGGGGAACTTCACATAATTTCCTGCTCATTCCGTTTGTTCAACCACAGAAGGAGAAAGGTGCTGCACAATCACAACAAAATCCCAGAGGTATAATACATAACAAATAAATCAAGCACTGGGTTTTTAGTTCCAACTGTGCAAACATGACAAAGTGTTGCTTTCCAATAGTTTTGTTGTATTTTGAGTAGGTAATGTTTCACCTTGGCTCCTTCATTGCGGTTCCACATTGATCTCTTTTCAGTATTAGTTCGCCCTTCTGTGCCAGAACTATGATGATATGAATGCATTGTTGTGAGTTTGGAGAGTGCTGCCATTATTCCTCATGTGCTCACCCACCACCAATGAGTGAATGCAGCTGAAACTGGTACAGTGGTAAAACAAACATTTATGTTGCCATTTTCTGTTGAATTGGCATTTTTATCTGTCAAATGTATTAAAGCAAAATGGCAGATAGAATATCTATCATTATCAATATTTTGCACACGCATACAACCGCCTCACGGTTGTATGCTTCTGCACGCCAGTCAAGTCACAGTTTCCATCCATGTCTTTCCAGACTCATAATATATGTAGTGACTGATCGAGAGCTTGGTCACATGGTGCAACGACAATCACCTGAAGCTCAATATCAACAGAACCAATCAGCTTGTGGTCGACTACAGTGTTTCAAATATGGATGTTGCTGCAAAGAAGCTACAAATTCTCAAACATGGATTCTTCACACACATGATCAACCCAGCAGTAAAGAAGATCTATACAATCAGCACAGTTTCAAGGTAGGCACCCAAGATTAGTGTCACCAACTCAGTATCTGACCAAATGAGGACAATCTACCCTTCTGTTCCAGAGTTATTGTGTTGAATAATGGCCAGAAAAGTGTTTCTGCAGATCATCATGATGATACATTAAAGTTGCCCTTTGGCCTTTTGTATATAAACTTCATCATTTTATCCTATTTGTGTGAAATGTTGTCAGGTCCGTTCACCACCAAAATCTAATCAGTTTATCCTTTGGTCCAAGTGGACATTCATGCCAAATTTGAAGAACTTCCCTCAAAGCGTTCTTGAGATTTCACAAGAATGGGACAGACGGACAACCCGAAAACCTATCTAACCTCGTTATAGGATTAGGCATAACAAAGGCTCTAAAGCAACATTGTGCAACTATTTTACCTTAACAAAAATTATTGGATGGATTACTGATTTGGTGCTTCTTTCATTCCTACACTGTTCCCCAAATACCTGTTCCTGGGTTGAGTGGGTCCAACTCCCCGCAAGAAGCGCATGACACTTTACTGCACTACGTCACACACCACCAACTATGGGTTTTCAGCTAAGAAAAAAGTCAAAGTAAAAAGACAGCAAGGAAGCATCTACAAACCCTGTATTTCTCTCCATGAGTAGAGTGGGCGATGAGATGAGTAACCTTGGTGCTGAAGTCTTTCCGGATGGTCCCACCCATGTGATGAACCAGATTCACCAAGTTCTTCTACATGGAAAACAAAAAACACCAAGCACGAGTTTAGCGTTACGAAGGGAATATAAATATCAAGGTGCAATAAGCTAAACATTGTTATTTTGTACTGCTATTAATCCTTTTTCCAGATTCCTGAGTCTTATTATGTTCCCTGATACAAAGAATGTAGCACTGCATTGTTGTACCAAAAACTATTTATGCCATGTATATGAGGCATTTGGTAGAAACATTTTCCAGTGGCATTATACAGAAATTTGACTTGTACTGAACTACTTTGTAACAACTGGCAAAACAGTATGACCATAGCCCCCTATTAAAACCATACATTGGTCTATAGTAATTTTTTATAAGTAACCACAAGCAATCTAATATGGATCCCTTGCATCTATTTTCTTGACCAAGATACATACTGAGCAGGATGTAATACAATAAAAATGAACGGTCTGCCACTGTTTCCAAATGAGCTCAAACTTAGTTGGCATTTCTGCACTAAAATGTCTTGTTAAACATTGGCCAAAATACACCAAGTTGCCTATTTATTAGGTACAACTAGCCAATGCAGTCTATACAACAGTCCTGTAGTTTGCAATACTGTTGAATTGTATTATATTGTGTTATACAGAATGGTGTTTGTAGTATTTAGACTACCCTTATTGATATGAATGTGGTAGACGATATATTAGCAAGCAAAATGACAATAAAATTAAATGAACATCTCTCTTAACTGATCTACACGACAAGATGTGGACATATTTGGCAACATTTGGTCAGAGGATCAGTTTTAATTAAAAAAATATCACAAGCATAAAAAGTCACAGTGAGATGATAGATGAAGGGCTGCAGGCCACAGGATGTTACTGCGTTTTCTGTAAACCACCACACCTCCAACCTATCATCACGGTAAACAACTTTGCCATGCTGTGAAATAACACTTTCACAATGCCAGTATGGCTCGACCGCATGCAGGTTGTTCACAGCATGGCTCAGCGCAACTTCCATCCCACCATGGACAGACAGTATTAGTATGTCTCACACTGTGAAATGCATACTGATTGAGACCCCATGTCAGGGTTTTCCCTACCATTATAAGGCTTAGCCACAGCACCCAAGTTGTTTTGGCCACCAGCTAAGCTGTAAAATGTAAAATCAATATAGAGAACTTCCAGATAAGATAAATTCGAAGAAGAAACCGGAGCGAAATGTACAATTGCTGATAAAATAACTTAAAACCGCGGAACTTTGTCTCTGATGCAGCCACCTCTCTCAGTAGTCACCGCTCTGTGGTCTAAGTCAATGGCCTGCCCACAACACCCATCTAATTTTGTTACACATCACCAGTAATCAACACTGAATCTGCAGAGCAACTAGTAACTAAAACTATCAAGCAAACGTAGCGGAGCCAAAAGTACAATATTTGTCTCAAAAATGTAGTATAGTGGAAGTATAAATTAGCTGAAAATGGAAATACTCAATTTAAGTACAAGTACATGAAGACAAAGTACCAGTACTTATCAGTATTTACATTCTTTGTTCGTATTGATGTTAATTCAAACTTTTGACACCAAGATTTTCATTAAATTTATATTGGTTCCAAATCTTGGTCATCGATCTGGTGTTTTTGGTGTTGTTTATGCTCTAGCTATTTTAACTTTTTGACAAACAGATACAATAATAATAGTGATCCAATATTGATCCAAAATAATGTTAAATTTCATGTTAATATTGAAAACATAGGGGGGGGGGCTTCGCCAAATACATGCACCTAAGTCCTCCATAAACCTAAGGAAAACACTGCATGTCAATGCAATCCCAAAAAGACTAGTCTGTTGCTTAGAAAAGCTTGAGTGCAACTAACACAGATCTTTCAATGAAGAAGGGTTACATTTACCATCCTCCCATAAAAAAGTTAGAGTTGCATGATGTTAAAGAAATAGAAACCTTACCATTTCCTCTTTGTCCCTGAAGCCAGTGAAACACAGCGACAGGTTTAGCATTGTGGTGGAGTAGAGAGGACGACATGAAAACTGTAGAGGCTGTGGGGAATGCAAAAAACAAACAAACAACAAGCCTGAATTAAGTGCATTACATTTGAAGACATTTGTCATTACATTACATCCGACAGTGTCATTTTGTCTAAACAATATGATTATTAAATAAAAATCCAAGAGAATCATATTTTTAAATGTAAAACATAAATGTTAAATGTATTAATTACATGTTTTCATATTTTTATAACTGCAGCAACATCGGAGTCCAGCAATAAGGATTGCCTGGTGGCCCATGGTAAATTAATTCTAAAATTTAAAAAAAAGAAAAGTAAATAAATGGATTTTTTAAGTGTAATTTTAATCTGGGCAAATAGCTTTTTGGACCCTGAACATAAATTATTTTTCAGCTAACGAATGTGCAAAGCCCTGTCTTCCTGGAGACAGAGTGCAGACAGAGCAACGACAGTCAGGACGTAAAGTCTCTGTCAGACAGACAGCACAGCGGCTGGAAGCAGCTCCTGATCATCATCCTGTTCAGAGCCATAATGTACTTTTGCACCCTGCTTTGTGAAATCAGGGTTCATCTCAGACCCGTCTCTGATTGGTCCTTCCAACATGATAAAACATCAAACAGACATATATTCCAGAGTGAAGCTGTACATTCTTCATTTGAATTTCAGGTTGAATAGGTTTAAGAAGCTATTCTTTAGACCAATTGGGTAAATGCATTTGAGAAATTGGAATAAATTCAATCATTTCTTGATTACACCATCATGTCTGTGAATGTTGTTTGTGACACATCTCAAAATAAATATGTTGTGAATCAGTGCCTTACTTCTTCCTTTGCCGCACAGTACAACACAACAGGGGGCCCAATAATGCGGTTGTCGCGTTTGTAGAGGTAGCTGTAGTCGGGAGAGTCAAAGTCTGTGAGGACGAACACCGTCTCGAAATCAGTGTTCTCTCCATCTCCAAGCTCCTCGACTTTGTCTGTAATTATGCATGGGGTGTTGATGTCCTAAACAGGAAGAATCACAACATAGAGTGAAAGGCTGGTAAAGCCAATGTAACATTCACAAGCGCACAATCAATCAGCAAATTACCAGTATAAGTGTGAGTGGTTTGTTAGCCTTGTTAGTGGGGCTGTTGGTTATTGTATTTATTAGTTAATGTTCATTGTGAGCAGATTTTCTCTGTAATGAGCAAAAAGTTGAAAAAACAAACCAAAATATTCATCGGCTAATATTGACACCCTTTTCCTTCCTATCAACAAATACCATAAGACAAAAAAAAACAAAAATGTCCATTTATCAATATTTTCCAACTTCCCTACCCAGACTCACAAATATGTAGTTTGATTTTTAAAGGGCAGCCATTTGGAGGTAAAACTCAACAACCTAAACGTCATACAAATTTTATATATAATAAGATGCTATGCTGGTGAAAATGAGTCCAATTCTCCATTTTCCTTTTCACTCTGTTTTGGCCTCCACCAAGTCCTACAAGATCAAATATTTGCACTGTTTTAATGCCAACCTACATGTAATTCCTCCAAAAAAAAACCAAACATTTGATTGTAGTAGGTTATTTTGTGAAATATTTTCTTCCATGTACGAAGGTTGGGGAGCTTTTACTGCAGACATCGTCGATCTATCGAGAAAAATATGTATATTGAATGCTGCAGTACACAATAACTCACTCTTACACATACAGAAGACCCAATCATATCCTCTCTCTACATGCCATAGAGCAAAAGAAAAGATGAAAGCAATCCATTCTACCCTCTGAGATGAGAGAACACTTTACTCTGAATTAGAGTAGAGTTATTTGAATCAATGGCTTCATAACAAAGAGCAAATATCAAATCACAAACTAACTGTCTGCTTATGGGCACAGCTGGCAGTGCAGGTTGGGTTACATTACAAATACTTGTGCTACCTGTTGACATAATAATTCAGGTAAATACATGTTCCAGTAGGTGACACAGGACAAAGGTAGAAGACGAGGAGAGGCATCGGCGAGAGGCACATACACAGAATTACATTTGATTTTACACTGTTAGGATCCATAATGCTCTAAAAACCTGTGTGTTAAAGGAATAATTTAACATTTTGGAAAATACACCGATTTCTTTCTGAAGGTGAGATTAGCAGATCATTACACACACACACATATTATACACCTGCTTAGTGTAAGGTCAAGAAACAGGGAAACAGCTAGCCTGGTTCTGGCCAAGATTCAGCTCACTAGTGTACACTTTATGTCTCATTTGGCTAATCTGTACTTTAAAAAGACAAGACTAAAGAGTCTACAGCCACACTACAGTAACATTAGCTAATTAACACTAAACATCAAGTACAAAGTTCCATTACACACCTTTTCCTGAACCTACAAATCTTAATTTTTTTAAATTGAATACACATAAGAATAAACAAGCAAGTTATGATGTGTAGATTGGTGAGCTTTGGAGACACTGGCATGTATTTCTAAACTGGACAAAGCCAGAATATCTGTTTCCCACTGCTTCTAGTGTTGCTGGTCAATCGAACCACATACTGACTCTAGCTCTGTAAAAATGAGATTAATAATACTATAAATCTTTATATGTAATATTATGTCTTTATATAATTTATCTCAAAATGTTAAACCATTTCTTTAACAGGAGATGACACTCAAAATATCAAAGCTTCTTAGGTGAATTGCTATTAATCACACTCTAAGACCTGTGTAATGAGATCTTTCATGTGCCTCATTTATGATTTTTCTGGGGCTGCTTGAAACTTTAACCTCTGTAATAACAGCTGGAAATTGGTCACTTTCAAATGCTATAAGGCTAAACAAAAAAGCCCTTTTAATGACTTTAATATTACCCCTGAGTCGGGAATCTTGAATTGACATTTGAGTGCAAATCTCCGTTAGAGAGTAATCCAGAGATCAAGTATTCCATCATTTATATTAAATATTCACCCACAAATCAATTCACCATCAGTGACTTGGCCATGCACAATGCTTGAGTGAGTACTCAGTGTGAATTAAGACTCATGCAGCACTTCCCCAAGTTCCCATCAAAGTGTCAGACAGTCACACAGAGAGACAGCCACTGTACTGTACCATATTGACTATAGATTTTATCATCATTTTCTCCTCGGCACCCGCTTCGCCTTCTCTTATCTTTACCACCGGTACCTCCATTACTCTGATGGCCTGTAAAAACCAACCAGCAAGAGGTGGATGTCAAACACTTACATTTGAGAGCAAAAGAAAAAGTAGGGGAAGGACAGAAGGTTGGGAGAGAATAAGAAACAAAGAATCAGTAAAAGAAAAAGCCAGAGACAAATTCATACAAATTAACCCCATATGAGGACAAAGACGATGGCTGGGTTGCACAAAAGGAGGAGGCTAGGAGGAGTTGGGGCGGGGTCTCTGTCCTTGCAAAGTGTAAAGACAGTGACTTCAAACAAATATCAAGCTTCAGAGGGCGGTAGTCTGGGGAGGAGAATACATTTCTGTGAAATTTATATAAAAGTTCAAAGCCCTAAGGAGAGACGAGGGAAGGAACAGGAAAAGAAAAGGACAGAAAGGGAAGAGGCCGGGAAGAATTGGTGTGGGGGGGCTCTTTTTCTGGGGGTAGCATGACTGGTAGCGGCGGGCGGTCAGGGAGGCAATCGGGAGCATTCTGATGGAGCTGTCGGCAGATGTCTTTGGATGTGGAGAAATAGATGATTTAAGCAGGAAGCCTTCAGAAGTGACAGGGCTCAGGAGACCTGGGAAGGAAGTCATTCTTGCAGCACTTAAGTCTGCCGCCACGCCTCCAAATCACCTTCACATGGTGCTACTCAAAGACACACAACTATGCTGCTTACTGGACTGGACATAGGTATGCACTGATAAACACATATGTATCCCCATGAAAACATTTTGACAGGATGAATGCTGTATGTTTCAACAATTTGATCGGGTAAATGTTTATTTTGTTAAAAGGTATAATATGCAACATTAAAATGTCTAAAAACGACTAGATCTTTGGTGTACATTTTGTTGAGTCGTGCGATTACATTATCCCAAATGTTTCCAACAATGTTCAAGAAGAGCTACCGAGCTAACAGTGCGTTTCATTCGGTTGCCTGTTGCAGCCATCTCCCAGGAGGGACTCAAAAATTGAGGAAGGAAGTCAGCGAATGTGATCAAAACATTACTTTGTCCATGAACATTTCTGCCTGAAGCTGGGCCTACACTACAGAAGTTTCAAAAATCCTAACCCATTTTAGAATCAAGTAGCATCGCACACATAAGGAGAAACTTGTGATGTATCACACACACTACATGATATTATTAAGATTATTGTGCAAGAGGGCATCACCTCTTGTGATCTCACGTGATCTGATGGGGAAGCAGATGAACCAAATATCAAACATGTTTTATATTATTGGGGTGGCCGCGATGAGTCTGCAAGCAGTTCGGGAGGGCTAAGATTGAAAAGTGTTTATTGAACATTAAATCATATTGAATTGAAATTGAATAAAATGTTAAATATTGCATAATATGTCCCCGGTAGGACAGCATGTGCAAACAGTCCTTAATGTTCTCAGAAAAATGGAAATTATAACATCTCTAATTTCATGACAACAGGGAAACTCCATCAACTGGTGAATGGTGATCAATGGTGACTCAACTCCAAGTTCCAACTAGTCGGCCTTGTCGTTAGATTGTCAAATGCCAGATTATGTTTAATCTTGGGTATAGAAATGGAATTAAATTCCTCCCATGACCAAAAAATAGATGCCAACCCAAACACAGACTTCTGCTTTCATAGTACTGGGCTGGTGTCCTACCTATGATTAGACCAGTTAATCTCCACAGTTATCTGATTGCCTCCATGTCTTTGAAAACTTCTTTTGCCTTTCACTTCACAAGCTTAAAGGGGTTGTGTATTGAGCTCATAATGTAGCGCTGATATGGTAGTCAGGGAGAGGAGTATGGTTTGGATGTAAACACACCAGCCACAACCAGCAGCAGTTAACAAAAATCACAAGTCAGTCATTTCAATGCAAAAGCTACACTTACTACACTTAATACTGTAGTTTGTGAAGGCTGCCATATATTACAACCAGACCCCTGTATTAGCATGTCTTATCTGCACAGTGAGGCAGGTGTGTGAAAGAGAGAGATTGGAGTAAAGTGTGTGCTTGTCTCCCTTAAATAACCTCAGTCTAACACACACCTTGACAATGTTACTTATTTAAGAAATAAACAAGTGTTTAAATAAACAAGTCTTCAAAGTGCAGAAATATAAGTCCAGTGGCTACTGACAGAGTCAGAAAGGTATGTCTTTACTGGCAGCGACTTGCCGCTCCCTCTGTCTTGGCTCAACCACACACATTACACACTGCTCTATTCTTTAAAAGGAGCTACTGCTACTCGAATAACCCAACGCTAACACTATTGCAGTAAATTACTTAAATCACATGTAAAAGTCGAGGCCCGTGAGCCAGATACGTCATTTTAAGTGGTACCCTAGAGCTTGCAAACAATTTAATTTGTGCAAGACAATTCTTTGCTGCATGATGGAAGTACAGTGTCCATAAACTACATGTCTCAGAGTAGCAGGGGCAAAGGACAAAAATTTGTGGCCACAAAAACAGAGCTAAGTATGCTAACCTTAGCCACTAAGAAAAGTAACAAAAGGTTGAGGAAGTAAAAGGCAGTCTTGTGTTCTCAACAGACTATATTTGGAAAAAGTTACAGCACAAAAAATGCTGCAGCAGTGAAAACCACCTTTATTGTGGCTGAAGAAATTGCCCAATCATCAAAGTTTCCAGAAAGTGCATTTTTGAAGCGGCTGAAGTTGTGTGAATAGTTGTACACTTACATGTTTGCTAGCCATTATTTTTGCTAGACTTCAGCTCTCAGAGCTCGTCATTAATTATTGGGTTATTAGTAAGACCAATAATAATCAAATAGAGAGGCAATTATATAATATAAGTAGTAGATACATTTATACAGATTTGTCATTCAAAACCGGCCCTTTGAGGAGAAATAAAACGTCACCTGGGATGACATCGAGTTTGCCTGGAGTGCAGGACTTTTTGCATATAAACAAACGTTTGTTTCCTTCAAGCCCTTGCCAAAGCTGTTTACACACCTGCAGTATATAGAGGAGTTTTTAAACTGCCGTCTGTGGTGACGGTCCTGCACTGGCTCATCGGGAGTGATGTGTTTTGGCAAAGATGGGTTTTTCAAAGAAGCAGAGGGGAGCAACCGTAGAGACGGAGTAGGCTACAGCCACGGGCTACAGGGTCCAGCAACTTGAAAGTATGTCAAGACATTCAAAGCTTCATTTGAAAACCTCAATAGAAGTTTTGAATGTTAAAAAATAGCATTTGGTAAAACCCTAAAGATAACATAAAATAAATCTAATTTAACACAAGTATGCATTCTGTTATTATAACAATTATGTCTATTTTTGAGTCTTCACCGACATCCATGAGGGACTTTCATGTCCCATTTTGGGCCGTTTCAGATCTATTTCCCACCTGATACAATATCTGTAGGACACACAGTGAACAGTGGCAAAACGTTCTCATCTATTGAAAAGTTGAACCCAGAAGCATCAGCATCATCCTTCAAAACTTTTTTCAGTGTCCTTCATGTCACACCAAGAACAAAGCAATGTTGACCAGCTCAGATCGAGGAGGCCTGCCAACTTAATAGAAGCCATTAGGTCACAGTGGACCTTCAGGATTAATAGAGGAATGATATACCTGCAGTGCTTTCAACAGTGCTCCATTTCTGCCCGCTTCTCCCACAAGAACAACCCTTGTCTCCACTTTTGGCAGCATATCTAAGAGAGATGAGGAGCAACAGACAGTGAACAAGGGGGAAAGGGGAATGGCACACACACAAACACACAAAAAGAAGAATTGGGAAGGAGACAGATCAAGGAGTAGGTCGTCTCTAGGAGGTGATGCAAGTTTTTCCTCATTTCAACTTACAGCTGGGAGGTTACAGCCAGACAATACACCTATACCGCTGATTTAGATTGAAGAGATGAAAAGGCTGCATCAAAATTAGGGAGAGGAGGATTACTGTACAAGTAACGTACTGTATAAAGCCAACATATGTTCCCTTCAGTAGAACAAGAGAGCTCATGTCAATTCCACCATAAAAAAGGGAGATATGGGTCAACGTTTAGCAAACAGCTACTAGAGGTATTAATTGCAGTGGGTATTAGTGGAACTTGGCTCCAATAGTGGCCAATGACTAAGCAGCCTCCACTCAACTTCTCAACTGGAATTAGATTTTGAGGGAAAATTATAGTTAAAAAAAATACTCCCACCTAAACTTTTAATAGTTACTTTGATCAGTTCCAGATTTATTTATGAATAACTTTGAGTTGGATGTTCCGTTCCACATTTATATACAAGGTATTTATTCCTTTGACTTAGATGTTCAGTTCAACAGCTATCCAGTTTTTATTATTTACTTACTTTTTATCTGAATTTGCTCCAAGAATTCACATCAATAAAAACATGAAAATAAATGCATAACTTCAATGACCAGTTACATTTGTATATCAAAAACAATTTCCCTCACAGGATTAATAAAGTATATCTATCTATCACGACACATCATCAGTTAGAGATTGTTTAAATGCCACGATTAGCTAGCTAACATGCCCTCAGAAACAAAATGAAAGAGTGTGTGTGTGTGTAAGAGACATTCTGATGCCAGTAAAAGTGTGCAGTGAAGAATTATGACCCTGAATTCAACAAATTTGGATTCATATTGGCAAGTAGTGCTGCTGAGCCAAAAAATATTCTGTGTTGACACTGTCACAGCCCAGTTTTTTTTTTTTAACAATCAGAAGTGGGCCCTTAGTTACAAAAGGTCTATTCCATCTCACTTTTTGGTTCTACGGAGGCTTTTGTGTGAATTGCTGTAGATTAGTCAACAGCATCCACTTCTACACATGAATTGTTGTGGGCAGTGCACACATGCCTACAAAAGAGATTGTATATGGGTCTGGTCAGCACACAGACCATGTTGGAGTCATAATAGAACAGCACTACAATTAAATCCTACCTATCTTATGCATTTAGGTTATAATGCTCAGTTCTTATTTAAAACCTTTTAGAGAGGTGTTGGTTCAACTTCATGCTCATTTCAGAAGCTGTGGTTTTTGTTTAAATGTATTGTGTTGTACTGATTGGTGTTTCTAATATGTTGTCCTAATAAACTGGATACAGAGTGTAGGTCTACACAGGTACAAGGATTACTTTACAGTGCCAATTACTTATTTGAGATTTCACTTTACAGCATATTGGAATCTGTAACATTATTGTGTTTGATCTTGTTGGCTTGCACACATACAGGGAAATCCAGATTGTCCAGGCTGTCCACACTGAAATTGAAGGTCACGTATGGTGTACCTGCAGCTTTTGTTTTTTTAAACACTAATTTGTTTTAGGTATATGAGATATTTAGAGAAATGAGGGGTTGACCCCTGCAGACTGACCTTCCCCATCTTCACATGCCATGCCCAGAAATACATGGTCCTTGGTGGTTTCAGCGATCCTCGAATCACAGACCGAAGAATCCACCAATAGACTCCGAGCCATCCCTAAAGTCACTATGCTGCTGTCAGCCATGGCAGGAACTTAAGGAGGCACCAAACTGTCCAAACTATCAAAAGTTATGGGGAATGAATAGAGAGAGACACAGAGGGAGAACACAGCGAAGCAGAAAGGAGAGAGAAAGTATAGCAACAAGGAAGAAAAGGAGAAGGGAACTGTCAAACTAAAAGAAAGAGACACAACTTGGCATGACTTCAAATACCAATATGGCCCAAGTTTGACAATTCAACTGGAAAGAAATCAACATATGTGAACTGTGATGACTTTGGTAAAACTAAGCATGGTGGATAAAAAGTTCATACTGAAACTTTTACTTTTGTTTGGTTGTTTACATAACAGCAGCCATACAACACCTAACTTTACTGGGCTAAATTAAAAGTACCCATTGTGTAAGTAGAGTAAATCTCAGTAGTAATATTTATATTTGTAGTTAAAACAATGGGCAGAAAGTATCGTGGTAAAAAAGTCAAACACGTACTGAACAGACACTTTATTCTCATATGACAATATAACGTTACTAATTAGGTTAGATTTATGGATACATTGATAACGGGACTTTTCTATAGAGGATAACATATCTTAAGCCAACATGAGAATGAACTTAAAGAATATATCTAACGTTTACAGTTAACTTTTAACGTTAGCTGCTTTGACCACGGCGAGAAATCCCCTTTGCTTAGCTGTAACGTCCCCCAGAGGTTAGCTCGTATTAAGTGCTCAAATACTGAGATGCTTTTCCAAAAGGACAATAAAAAGGAAATTCGAAGTAAACCAAACTTACCGACTGCTTCGGTGACTGCTACCTTAAATTAGAAAAATAATAATTACAAAAAGGGGGAGCTATCGAAGCTAATTCAATAAGCTCTCTAACGTTAGCTAACGTAGCTAGCTACCGAGCTAGTGAGTCAACAATGAAGAATTCCTGGCGATTCCTCTTCGGTCCAAAACAATCAAATTCAAAAAATATGTAACATCTCTTAGTCTGGTATCAATGCATGTTGCCCTTTAAGCTGCAAAACAGTCCAAACTGTCAAAATGTGGCTGCTTTAGTTTGTTGACAGCTAACTAACTTCATAGTAATCCAGAGAAGGTGTCAGCCTACTGTTAGAGCTCAATTCAAAAAGCTGGGCAAACAACGAGGCGGCGCGCTGATTGGACAAGAGAGTGACAGAAAGGCAGCGGCTTCCGCCCGGCGAGGACGATGATTGGTCCGTTCATTCAAATCACGATGCGCACTGGGATTGATTTGCAGACCTGCAACATTCAGATACTGTCGAAAATATTTCATTACTTACTGAAATGAACAACGTGAATAATTAATTAATTAATTAATAATAAATTCACAAAAATAAAGCATATGTAAGATGATTGGATTTCACCTCTCAGAATAAAGGAGCACATTTCCACAGTTTTTTTTTTTTTTTGTTTAAATAATGAGTAAAGGATGATTTGTAACAGACCCGGAGCTCTGTGACCTGTTTCCACAGCATAGAGGGGAAAAAAGTGTGTTCAGCACAAACAGAGGATGAATTTCTTTCAGGTTGACAGCAACCCCTCTGCTTTTGGCTAGGCACAAACACACACACATAAAAAAAAACATCTTTGTATTACTACACTGGGAATGCACAATTGAACTTTTTCTCTCCAGATTCATTTTTCTATCTAATCTTTACTTTTATAGAGGACAAGCAGAAAGCATGAAGCAATACCCCAGCATTTATAGCCTAGTTTGTTTGCAATGCCAGTGAGAATTCTTGCACCAGTACCTCAATTGCTGATATATCAATGTCCAATTCAATACCATTGCTCTCTTTTACTCACATTTAAAATGTGAATACATTGCGTGGAAGTCATGAGCAACATGAGATCAGAGATGGCTGGAGGTAAAAACTGAGTCAGCAGTCCGTGACAGTGAAAACAATGAATTTCAATAATGACATTGAAAACAAAATTAAATTCATGTGGATCTGTCATGTTATGGCCGATTGTTTCTGTCATTTTAGGTAGTTCTTATCACGCTGATGTATGTTCAAATGTTAATTTTTCTGATCAGGTTTGGTTTTAATTAGTTATTTAATGCTATAAAAATGGGGTGAAACATCAGACACTGCGCAGACTCTGGCTCTGATTGACGTCACCAGCGTAAGATGGCAGCGCTCGTATCCCTGATATTTTGGCTTCACTTTTGTACAATGGGAGGAAGTGGAGACACGTCGTCCATCTTTATTTATGTCAATGTTATGGGTATGAAACAGGGTCCCTTTTCAACTTCCATCCCTCATGTACCAGCAGTATACTGAGCTGCCATCATGTGGAGGCAAATTCTTAACCTTTAAACAAATTTATAAAAAGCATTTCAATTGCTTCAAGTGAATCGCGTATTTGTTGTTCAGCATGAGTCCTCGTTTATGCCTGGTATTAACATGTGATCTGTATTTGAATATCTGATCTGTATCTGCGAAAAGACACGTTCATGCAGTGCACAATACAATGCATTCAGAAAGTGACTGGGTTGGCCAGACCATATCTGACGTGGTCTGGCTTACATTGTGACTGGACCTCAGCAAAGGTACATTCTGCACAGTATGACCATATTCAAAAAATCCACCCAAGGTCATCTAACTCACCTCTTCCTGCTATCAAAAAGATACAGATAAGCCCCTCCTCAGCAACGTAGAAATAAGTAAAGCCGATACAGCAGCACCATTTCAGGACACTCTTGGAGGACCATGACAACAATGGCAAGGATGACAGGATCGACGGGTTTGTTTTGCCAGCACTAATGCAAACAAGTTTCCTCACTGGCTTTCACTGGCCTTTTTTCGAGTACAAGTAACTTTAACAGGACAGTTCATAATCAAAAATACATATTTGTCCTCTCACCTGTAGTGCTGGGCTATTTGTCCATCTAAATTTTGTTGGTGTAAAATAATGAACCAGCTGCTCAAGATAATCTGCAGACCTTTTTGTGTGCAGTTTCATGGAGGAACTATTTTCTTTCCATATGACAGCGCAGAAGGAAGCGTGTATCTACTCATGGATGAGAGATGATGCCATTAATGTTTACATCCTGCCCTGTTACAAGCACGAGCCTCTCGTGCGATACGGCATAGTTCGGGAGAAAAACCGGTAACCGGGAAACCAATTAACCGGGTCGTGATTTCAGGAAAGAGACATTGCTGCGTTTTTCAAATGTATATTTTTGGCAAACAAGCAAGTCTCTCTGTCTCAGTCTTGAAGGTGTAGGCTAATGCGTAAGATTGTTGATTATTGATTCCCAGGTAGTCATGTACCGACACTTTGGGTTGGTGGCCCGACCTACCAACCCGAAGTTGATGTTTGGTATTTGAAGTTCAGTGTTTGACGACTCAGGAATGAAGCTTTTACAAAGCGCTCCTTTGACACTCAGACCAAATCCTAGTATATCCTAATGCAGTCGCTTGATGATGCAACAAATTGCCAGAATGACCTGAGTTTGGAGAATCTGTCCGTCCTTGTGATTTGCATCGGCTTCAACAATGGAAATGCAACAACCTGTCACATTATACACTTAAAGACTCACAAAAGCACACAATGATGCAATCGGTGCGAAAGTAGTTTAAAAGTTAAAACGACACACAGTGGAGGACACTGAAGACATTCACTTCCAGCAATTCCTTTTGTTTTTCTTCTCCTACTTTGACTTTTGCAAAGTCCTTAGTATGCTTGTCACATTCCTGGGGCTGTCGGACCGCTCCTCCAGTCATCTTACTGACACATGCACACACACAATCTCTGTCTGTCTTTCTGTATTCAGCCCTCATGAGGTTCACTGTGCGGAACAAAGCTTTGTCAAGACCTTATCTTCCTTCTACCCAGCTTTGTCCTCTCTACACTTACTCAAACGTTTATATTTCTAGCTCAGTCCTCTGCTCGTTGACGCTCAGTCACCAAACACAAAAATATAAACACAAAAACGTAGAGGGAGACTACACATGGCTACAGATGAACACTGATCAGCCACAACATTAGAATCACTGACAGTTGAAATGAATAACATTGATCATCTCGCTACAGTTCAATATTCTGCTGGGAAACCCTGGATCCTGACATTCATGTGGATGCCAATTGACACAAAGCATCTGCCCAAACACCCTTGCACCGGCACACCCTGATGACATTGGTTCCCCAGCAGGACAATGCGTGCTGCCACACCACAAAAATGGGGCCAAAGAACATCCACATGAATACCAGGACCCAGGGTTTTCCACTAGAACATTGTAGCCTACTGTAGCCATGATCAATGTCATTCACTTCATCTGTCAGCGGTCTTAATCTTGTGGCTGATCGGTTTAGATACAGGAAAAAATTGAAGCGTCTCAGGTTCTGAATTGTCTCTGGTGTAAGCGTCCTGATATAAATGGCAGCCTTAACTCATCTCCATGTCGGAGTCTGAGGAGGCCAAACAGACTTAAGACTTTGTATCACACATCTCCCCTCTTTAAATTATGGTTTCATCTCGGGGCAGTGGAAAGCAGATAAAAGAGTCAGCAGCAGTCACAGACAGAGAGAATACATTATGCTTTAAGTCTAACATTGATAGCTTGTTCTCTTCCCCTCGATGGGGGAGCAGAAGCCCGGCTGGAATGGTAATGATGCAGAGGTGCCACTCCACCTGAGGAGCCATTGATCACTGACAAAAGAACAGAAATACACCAGTGCTTTTCATGATGCCTTTATTTCATCACACATTTCAATGTAATGAAAAGCCATTTACACTTATCACCTTGACAACCACGTCTGCAGCATAAACAGAGTAAAGGTACAGTCTGTTTTTTAATCTCTTCCCCTCCTATTTCTTTCCCTTTCCTGACCCAACTTACAGTAATTACATTCCATTTTAATAATCATTACAAAACAAGGAGTGAATTCACCGCCTGCTGGTGCACACTTTAATACCATCTCGTTTGAACACCCATCTTTCCTTGACCCATGTCTGGTCTGGGAGATAGGGAACACGGTGTTGGGAGAAGATCACATCTCTTCTATCCTCATTGTTTTTTCCCCCTCTCTCAGTCACAGGGCTTGTCATCGCTATGTATAGCATCCTGCATGGTAGTGAAACACTTGTGTTTTGTCTTGTTTATGGGTCTACAATGACAACAGACAGAAGGAGAAGAATCAAGGAAGAAATTGTTGTGTGATTACACCCTTGATGACTTGAAAAGATTTCATCTTTGCCAGTTAAAAAAGAAGAGGAAGTCACCACATGAATGCTAATGATTTTAACAGCATTTTCTAACGTTTTTGGTTTTCGTGGGGCAGCAAATGGATGAGTTGAAAAGAGATGCAAGGCCTGAGTTTGACATGGCTCTTCAAATACTACTACTACTTTCTTAGTATCTTAGTAATTTGTACCCTTGAATTCTTTTTGAGTTTGTATTAAGGGAAAACAAAGATTTATTATAGTTTGGGTTTCATTTTTGTGGTTCTGGTCATTGGTTTTTATCAATTTTAATAACACTGTACTCATCAAAATAACTGCAATAAGGCACTAAAAACTGCACTAAAAATTTGTCCAAAAAACACAAACAGTCAGATGATGAGGAGGTTGTAAACCAGCCAGATTATCTCTCACTGTATTTGAAAGGTAAAAGAAATCACCCTCTGCTCAGTGTTCACAATAATCAATTTTTATTTTTATTTTTTTACAGGAAAACTGTGTGCAACTGCAGAAAGCTGGCCAAAGTTGAAACAGGAGTTAATCTGTAAACTGTGATGGATGTTTAAAATGGAACTTGTTCTATAAGCACAGGCAGAGCCCTCTATTGGACTCTATGGGCACGACTCTCCTCCAATCACGATCATGTATTCACCCACTGAAGTTTGCATGAACGTAGCCTGCCATCAGGACGAGCCTACTCAAATACGTGGACGCACCAGCATATATAACACCGTGCGACAGCTGCCGGCTATCCTGACACCTCTTCACCAAGAGGCGCAGGGTCCGATGGTAGAGGCTGTGCTTATAACAAGGGTTAAAATAACGCAACCTTCCGTTCTTTCTCACACAGGCTCTGCCCTCTACTCAACTCTATGTACAGTGGGTGAAGCCAGATAAATGACCACCCTGCCGCGACCAAAATCAGCCCACCAAACCTGACCGGCTTAGGGTAACCACCACAGCCCACCTAATAGTGACTCCAGTGATTGCTGAGAGGAAGTAGGGGACCATCGCCGACCTGGGCCAGAAAGTCTGGCCTAGGCCGTCGTGGCTATAGACCTCAGGTGTCAACACACAGTTGACGCCCCCTAGACCCAATGCCCCGAGTCATCCAGGGAACATAGGGACATGTGGTAACACAATGCCCAAAGACAAAAGGGTTCAGGTGCAGTGCAACAGGTCCCTATACACCCAGCAACCACCTTCACCAGTCCTGTGCCGCCCCTGCGAGCACAAACCCAGAGAAGGAGCCCAACATGTCCAAGAGGTAGAACCGTATGAATGGACAAGGTGTGATCCACGCCACCACCGTACATATGTCCTCACACCACATGTTGAGTGTGCGCGGACCACTGAGTCGTGCCACTGTGGTCACCTCTGAGTAATAAACAGCAGGGGTTAACTGACAGGGCAGTCAGCTCACACACCCTCTCGGCTGAAGTCAAAGCAAGCAGCAAATTTCATGCAAACTTCATTGGGTGAATATGTGGTCATGATTAGAGGAGAGTAATACTCATAGAGTCCAATAGAGGGCGGAGCCGAGTGTTTCACCGTTGTTTTGTTTCCATATAAGTTTGGCTAAAACTTGGACATTTCTTTACAACACGTCCGATTGTTTCACTGCACGTTTCTTGCCCCTTCGGTCTTGATTGAATTGATGTCACCAGTTGTTCCCAGATCTCAGCGTCGCTTTGAGGACAATATTTTTATTAGCAATAGAAATGATAGTCAGACCTATCAAAATAAAAGCCAATTTGTAAGAAACAGTAGTTTTATTTTAATATTGTTCCCTTAATGCTTTCATTCTATTTGCCCATGTTACCTCAACATTCATTATATACAGTAGTTGCTACATTACTACAGCACTTGTCTCAGTTTATTGCACACATATCATGTTAATGCAGTGTAAATAGTGAAAGTGGACGCTAAAATGCGAAAAATCCTCTCTAGAGCCACTGTTTGGTTTGTCCCTTTTAGGCTACTGTAGAAAGACGTGGCGGACTCCATGGAAGATGACCAGCTCCCTCTGTAGATGTAAAAGGCTCATTCTAAGGTCGCACAATGATTCTTAGTTTCAGGTGATTATTCACTAACAAAAACATATTTATGAATATTATATTATATTCCATTTTTTCCAGTAAATCCCAAATCCTACATGCAGGTCCATTAAATATCTTTAAAGGAATGAAAGATTGTTTGTTTGTTCTTGTTGATGATTTATTAAGAGTTCACTAATTGCACATATCAAAAATTTCATCCATGTAACCTGACGGCGTCTATAGAAAACCACGACCACTACTATCAGCAACTAGACTGACAGCTTCGATATATATATATATATATTATATATATAATATTTTATGGCACAAAACTGTAGGAGGGTGTTGTTCCTCCAACGCAAAGTGAGAAAAAATGTTTTGATACTGAAAAGGCAAATGGTGAAAGCACAAAGCCACAAAAAATTACTTCAGAAACCTTGTACGTATAATGAGTGCATCATTTTATCTGGTTATCTGGCTGTGGTCTTCTTGCTCTGGTCGGTGCTCAGGTTTTTCACCAGCGAACAGCATGGTCTAAATTTTGTCTTTTTTAAATTTTTTGATTGACACCTCTGTGTGTCAAATCTGAGTTTAAGCTAAAAAAAAACAACAACAACAGGGGGCCAAAATTCCCATTGTAAATGCATATTATCACAATGAACCAATATGTACATCACAATGACAGATTTTAAAATATACAGGCTTGATACATTCGGTAATATAGTTCAATGGCAATTAAATTGCAGCAGGATGCAGTACAATATACACATTTCCTTTACAAAGATACAATATTGTTTTCATTTAACATCGGATAAACCAAATATACAGCATGTTCAATAGGAGTGTATTCATTTTACAATCAGACTTATATTAATGTATGTGACCTTTAATAGGGTTTGGCTGTCTGTTACAGATTATAACCCATTTACAGTATCAGAATTTCTATCTATACATCCATCCATCCATTTTTGAATTCCTTATCAAGGTCAGGGTGCTTGAACTTTGACTTGTTTTCAAAGACTGATCCCAGTCACTTTCTGTAGCTTTCTAACAGAGTAACAAAGTCTAAATTCTGATATGTATTCAGTCATCAGGTGAATATTTCTTTTTCTTTTCTTTCTGATTACCAATACGTTCTTTTAACTTATTGCTCTGCAAATGTAATTTCAAGGAGCTGTAATCTAAAATGTTACAAACAGGACTTTTTTTTCCCCCTTCCTGTGAATCTCTTTGTAAATACAGTAGTGCTGTGTCAGATTTGAATAGTTCATATGATTCAATCTGTCAGTAGAAATGCAATATCATGCTGAATAAACTCTGGAGGAGAATGGTGTCCACTAATATAGCAGTTATAGAAAATAGATCTTTACCCGCCCTCCCCTCCTCCCCAAAATATTTAACATTAGACTAACACTGATGTTTATTTACATATACCAAGATGTCCTCCCCACACTCTTTATGAATCAACATTAAATGTACAGTTCTATATTCCTCTCTGAAAAGGTGAGGGCTGATATTAGGAAACAACCGAGGTGCTACTTACTAAAAAGCATTTCCCTGAAAAATCACATGCAGCAAATAGTTCCCTGACTTTTCCCACAACATACTGTAGTTTCATTTAAAAAACAGGATAAGTGAAATCTCTCAAAGAAATGCTTTTAATCCTATCTGGTTTATGGTGATCCTCACAAATTGTTATGCAATTTTAATATGTCAGCAACAACAACCCTGATGTAAGTACTTTTCACATGGACTTTAAAAGGCTCTCATGAGTCTGGTAACACTGTAGCAAAGCTGAACTGTTGCTCGGATGTAGCGAAACGACTTGGTGCTCGGGTCCTTAAAGGGGTTTCAAGGTTAGAATACAATCAATCTGGTCTCTGATTTGAACGCTGTTAGCCATGAGCCGCCGTATGGATGTGGACATAAATCAGCAGGACATGAAGAGATCTGTGTGCATGAATTGATACAATATTCTGAAAATCATCCACTGAGAATGAGCATACTCACAATGGTATAAAGTCTACGTGATGCACACAAATCAGAAACACAATGCCTGAATATATTTTGCCTATAGATAGCTGTTGGCATGCAGCAAAACAAAGTGTGAAATGGCCTCAAAAAGCTTTCTAAAAATCCCATTATGCAAAGATGAGTCCACGTAGCATAACATGTCACTGAGATAAATCTGTTTCCTTCATACCACCAGCCCATTCATCTAAAGAAGAGATGTGCTGCAGCAATGCTTAATTTCCATCAAAAGCTATTTGGCTTCTTCTGTCTGATATTCACTGTGCATGTAGAACGATTAAACTGGAGAGGACATTATGATTTATTTATTACATGCGTTCTCTGCTCCAAAGTGCGCTAATTTAGCTGCCATTAGCTGATAAAGGAAATTCTTTTAGAATCGATCAACAAATCTTGAACAATGAGTCAAATGACTACATGTGAACTGAGAGATTAACCAGCTCTGCAGCTTAACTCTGTGATCTTTAGAGACACTTTTCGCACATTTTTTGTTTGTTTGGTCCATTGACTCTATATAAAGATGGCCGACATGAGAGCTCCCCAAAAACGAAGCTAAAACATCTCGATCGCCCCCTGGTGGCTGGCTGCAGTTTAGGTCATAAACCCCTCCCCCTCCATGTTAGCAGATAGGGCTTGGGTCAAAGTAAAAACTCAAAGTATACGCCAAATATTTTTTTTTCCCAAAGATGGTTTCTGTCATTTTAGGTAGTTCTAATCACGCTGATGTTTGTTCAAGTGTTCATTTTTCTGATCAATTTGGTTTGAATTATTTATTTGATGCTATAAAAAGGGGGTGTATGGGCGGGAACTCAATATCGCAATGTCGTCACCAGCGCAAGATGGCAGCGCTCGTATCCGGGATATTTTGGCTTCACTTTTGTACAATGAGAGGAAGTGGAGGCACGTCGTCCATCTTTATTTATCTCAATAGTTTGGTCCTATCCTTCTCATCAACCTTGTTTCCAGACACAGCAGAAAGCTACTTTATTTGTCAAAACTTTTGATGTAACAACAATCAAAAGCTAAAAGTAGAGTTAATATGTGTCCAAAAGTCTGGTTGCTAGAACTCCAAATTCCAATGTAACCCCATGTTGAACTAGGCAACTGTTTGCTAACATGTTAGCTATATAAAAAGGAGATATCTCCCAACCTCTTAGAGCAAATTTATACAGATAATTTGTGAGAATGGGCACACTCCAATCTGATGTGACGCAATGACATGATGTGGGTGCTTTACCAGGACGAAGAAAGGCAAGCAAAACGAGTTCTAGGTTCTTCTGGAGACTGCTGTCAAGTGTCTGTATTCTGAACCTGAAAGTCGAAGCAGCTGAAGCTCAGCGGAGGCAGAACCGGGTCTGGCGGAGTTTTGCTTCAGCGCAGCATAGCAGCAAAGCAGGGCACCCTGCCAAGCCCTGCTCACAACCAACACATGGAATTGATCACTTTTCCCTAAGGTTATCCAAGTCAGAAATGGGATGTGAGTTTTTCGGTATCCAGCCCAACCACTAGGGAATTGCATTTTCTACAGCATGTAATCTGAATTCATTCAATATTGGATATAAAGTTCAGTGTTCACATCCATGCAGTCATCAGTCCTCCTCAGACGACAGCTGGCACTTCCTTGAATTAAAAGTCCTATATGGCTTTCCCACTGTGGTGCTCAGGCATGTTAAGGTTCCAGCTTTTTCCAGAGGCTTCACTGTGAAGCCTCAGTGATTCTAACATGAAAAACTACAGTTGAAAAACAATAACAGGGCATATTTGTAGGAGAACATGAAGAACTACAAGTAGAAAACTTAATAGTTGTTGATATTTTAAAGTCCAGCTGAGGAAATCACAGTTGAAAAACCACTGTCAGTCATGTTTGTGATCCAACAGATATGTTTGTAGCTCCCAAAAAACGGAACTACAAGAGTCAGCCATGTTTATCTGCTGTCCTGAGACACATCTCCCCATGTACTGGCTTCATTTTCGTCAGAGTCGGAGAGTGCTGCTGTACATAGATCACTGAAGATATCTGCAAAAACAAGAAAGATTCAAATCAGATTCAACTTTAAAAAACAATGTGCCATCTTATTGTGTAATATCAAAAAACAAGCATGGCATGGGCAGTCAAACACAGTGTTTAAGAAGAGGGATGCACAGCTTGGAATGCAGTGCCAATAAAACATAACACACCAAAAAAAAAATGCAGCTTTAATCGGGGAAAATAAGGAGACATAATAGTGAGGCGTTCAATATCTGCAAAAAATATCAGCCAGGAGAGTGCGTAAAGAATTATAGGGAAGGAAGACATGGGCAATCAAAACAGACAGGTGAAGAGGGCTTTTTGTAAATGGGCTTCACTTAACTAAAATACTGAAGGTCAACTGTGCTACAGCGTGGAGTTCTGTCCTCCTCAAGTAAGTAAAAGAAGAAGAAAGAGATGAGAGGAGGAAAGAGGGAGGGCAAGCGAGGAGAAGGAAGGGATAGTTGATTTGAAGAGGGGCGGACAGAGCTCCGTAACAAAACAAGGCAAGGCCGCGACAAACACTTTAAGGGCCAGCCTTAAAGCCTTCATGAAAGGGAGGAGAGGGTGGAGAGGTGGACAGAGGGGACAAAGCAAGAGAGCAGAGAGACAGAAAGTGTAGGAGTGGCTGTCCTGTTAAAACAAGTACTTTTTGGCATCAAACCTATCAGCACGGTATTGCGACAATCTGTGTTTAGGTTTGTCGTAGGGCTCCGATTGGTATATAAGGTGTGTGTTTACGAAGCTCTCACTTTTCTAAAGAGCTGCCAAGTGAGAGGAGCAGCTCGTTACAGGTTTTTATTTTCCCACCTCTGTAAATGTGTGTCTGTGTTTGAATGCATTTTTTTTCAGTATGTGAATATGGCATCAATGTTTCGCCTATCATGGCCTTGTGGGGGTGGCCTTCGAGGATCTGACCTCTCTGAGGGAAACAAAATATTTTATCTCATGTTATGATTTTTTCACGTTCTGAGACATTTATGTTCAGAGACCTTTATTTTGAAAATTTATTTTGAAATTACTGGTTTATTTCTGCTTTATTCTATATATAATCTCTGTATTTCATGATGTTGCATTTTATAGTCATTATAAGTATTTATTGTACCTCTGTAAAAGTCTGTTCGCTAAGTGTAAAGCTAACTGGCTAGCCTAGCTAGGTTGCCCTGTGTGGCTGTGGACAAACATATAATGTTTTCATTATATCTAATATTATAGCAATACTGCAAGAGTTGATGTTTTATATTTAGACACACAGATCTCATTTTATAGTCCTTAAATGCTAGTTAATGCTGGCTATCAGAACAACTCAACCTAGGGGAAACACTGGGCATGTTCAAGCCCTAACCCTAACCCATAGTATAGATTTATTTTAATGGCCACAAGTTTTAATTTTTCCAACGTTGTTTCTAAGGAGTTATGTTTTGTCAAAATGGCATAGCCGATGGCTGCAAATACTATGATACGCATTAGCCTAAGCCACCTCTATATGGAGGTGAAGTCAGTGTGGGGTACAAATCAGAGCTTTATTGTTCCAGTTGAAAACAAGACACTGTGCCATAGTTGCCATATTCATGCAAAATGGAACTACAATCAAAGCTGAGAAACTGCCAAATGTTTCATCCGTTTTCTCCTGATTATGTTTCGCTTAAACTCACAGTTCGCAGAGCATGAAGAGTTTGGTGATTTGATGATCTTCATGACTCGTTGGGAGTTGTAACTGACTTCTTTGGCCTTTATGTTTTTATATCCACAGTCTTGTACCTCTGACCTTTTATCAAAGACCCTGATATTTATCTGTTTTCTCTTAAATTTTAAAACAGGAGATCATTAAGTTCATGTCATTCAAGTCTTCAGTCCAAGTCTGAAATAGATTTTTCTCTTTTACTTCTGGAGCCTTTGATGCCACAAATAACTCTTCCCAATTTTCTACTCTATAGGGTACCTCACGTACGACATAAAATACTTTTTGGGCACACATATTTTAAATATAATGCAACAAAACGCACGTCTTGTACTATCTTGTGCCACTGAAACAATAAATCTTGGCCTCAAAATCAATGTTTCCTTTCTATGTCCACTCCCAGCATCTATAATAGAGAAAGAAAGAGAGAGAGAGAGAGAGAGTATAGAGAGAGGGGGTGTAGTAGAGAGGCATTGTGCTGCAATCAGTGACATCATGCTCTGATTATTCAACTCAACAAGCCAAAGCTCTTTCATCCCCATCCGCTCCATCCTTCCATCCAACCTGAGCCCTATCCAACAGACCCACCCTCTCCCCGAGTAGCAGCCCACCTAATCCCTCCTGGCCCTACTACCGTGTCTCTCTCTCTCTCATGTGAACTGAAGAAGGGGAGGCAGGAGTGAGTGGATGGGTGAGTGAGTGAGTGAGTGAGTGAGTGCGTTACAGCAAGGCTTGGTTAGTCAGAAGTAGAATTGTTGTTACTTAATGACCTCCTTCAGATGCTGTGTGCAGTATACAGGATGGGACCAGCCCTGTCTCCTCTGTTAAAAGGTTCTTGACTAGCCTAGAACATGAAACACAATGCAGGGGAGGGTGTTCACTCGCTAACAGGAAGAAAGTAATGCTTAACACTTTATTTTACAGCTCCCATAGCAGGCCCGGTTCTAGACTGTTTTGATTGGGGGGCCAGTAAGAGATGTTGATTGGACTGATTGGACTGCTGTGTTGAGTGCCACAGGGATGACTTTCATGTAGGTCTAATGGGATTCTGCCTCTGGATTGATGCAGAAAACAAAGCTTGATGACAGGTTATGTTTAACAAGATAATCTTCACAAATGATCACCACACATTCAAAAATCCCAATGAGTTTGAGAGATGATACCCCGAGTTTAGAACTTGTTACTGGCATTTAAATTTTAAACCCACCTCCACCACCCCCCTTATAGGAGGACAACTTTATTTATGTTATATCTAATTATCTATTCTTACATGGACCATAGTATAGTTTTCTAGTCTAAATGTGAAGCTACAATGTGGATCTAATTGGCAGTTCCAATTATTAAAGCCTTGCTTAGAAAAACTAAATCTCTGTCATTATTTCCACCAAATTTATGAACACGTATGAAAAAACAGTTCAACAAAGGACTTTTGAATCAAGAATAACAGTGTATGCTGATGATACAAATTTCACAATAGCACCACGATTACGCTTATCTGTACCCAATATATGAAAATTCTACTTATGTAGTTTCAGTAAAAAATGAAACAACTTGTAAATGCTTCACTGCTGCCTGTGAGTGCTGCCACTGTTTCAATGTCAATTAGAAAAAATGTCAATGGGGCACATGGTGTCATCCCAGGTCGTCAGATATCAATGGTTTGTCACGAGCCCTCGCATCTCATCCAGAAACACAAAGGACCTTTAGTTTCTGCAGACGATGTGCAAAGGCTTACGTTAAGCGTTTGCAGGTGACGCACACAAGGTTGAGGGGCCTTGACAAAGCCTGACAACCTGGGATGAGAACGGGTTAATGCATCACTTGTTGCTGATTGCTCAGGACAAACCTCAAGATCATTATAAGTGCCTCTATGGATATGAAGTTATGGGACAGCTGTAAAGTGGGTAAATAAAACTGAGTCACATCCAAATCCATAAATCTCCCTGGTGAAGATGCTGCCTGGGTGCTGTGAATTCAAAGGAAGGACAGAGGACTTCACATAACAGATAATATTTAATGTTATTATGAAATCTACATATAAAAATATCTAAATATAGAAGAAACACAACAGGTAGACAACACTAAGTGCTATAGTGCCTCTGTGTGACTGCTTGGCAGCCTCCAGAAAGGAAGAAGCTCTGAAGTGCAGTAGACCCATGTGACTGACTAACAACATGACCTGAAACAAAGGATGCATTTCTAAAGAGGGGAGTGTGACAAAGTAAACACTGGTGCACTGAAGTCGCTTGATTCCTGAAACCAGAAAGGGAAATGCATTTGTTTTTGTTTTTTTTTGTTTTTTGTTTTTTTTAACCTGTCCTGTCCAGCAACATAGACATGCAGAATGATAGATCTGGATGCCCTATAGTGCCGGGCAGAT
>JBBPCS010000155.1:26101-37410 GCA_037974645.1 Hollardia meadi
TCCTCTGCCTTTATCACAGCACTGAGACCAGAGTTTCTACATCACACTGGGATTCTGACGGCTGCTTTAGCTTTGGATATTAGCCAGGCTGCTAACAATAATAATACCATTTGGAAACACTGGGGGGAGGAAAGTTGTCTGTTTCCACTTTAAACTACAAAAATGGCACCTCCTGCAGAATGTGCACATGGGAGAAGTTAGCCCTGAAGGCTTTCTTCCAGAAACGTTATTGTAACACGTCAAACATTGTGAAACCAAGTAGTTTTGTTGCCTGAATCTAACCATGTGTTTGTGTTGCCTGAACCTAACCATGTGTTTGTGTTGCCTGAACCTAACCATGTGTTTGTGTTACCTGAACCTAACCAATGTGCGACCAAAACGGTAAAATAATTACTGAAAAAAGGTGGACACAGAGCGGAGATCAGGTTACGAACCCCGGTGATCTGGGTACAAATCCTGAGCACAATCCATTAAGCCACAAGGAGGCTGAGCTGCTCGACAGACACATGAACACATCATGTCAATAAAAGTCTTTAAATTTATCAACACACCATAAATAACTATTGTTTTCATTATTGATTTAGTTCATTAATTGATCGTGTAGATGTTATGATTGTCTCAGGGTGACAGTTCATTTGATCTGAGCCCAAAAATTCATGTGAAAAATCATCATTCTTATTTTTTAAAGTCTGAACCTGCAAATTTTTGGTTTTTAAAATGACTGAAAAGATTAATTGATTATCTGCAGATTAATTTTGTTGACAGACTGATCAATGAGTCCTTACAGAGAGAGAGAGAGAGAGGTTTAAGTAGAGAGACCTTCATATATTAATAATTCAGTGATTTATAAAGATGATTAAAGACACACACACACACACACAACACACACTCACCCCAGCTCGTGGCGGTTCGGCCCATTAGCTCGTGAGTTCGCGGGTTCCAGAAGAATTCCCGCCACTCGCTCGAGCCTTTGCGGTCTTCCTCTTTGGTGCCGGACATGATGGTGATGATGAAGAGGATGAAGATGGAGGTCGATCTGTGGGCTCAGACGAGGCGCGATGTTCCCGTTCTGACGGCACGAGCCTCCCGCTTTACTGATCGGTCTAGAAACGATCAGTGTCGGTGTATCGATCCGGCTGATCGATGATGATCGGTGAGATGAGATGAGATGGAGAGAGACAGACAGAGAGACAGACAGGACGGTGTCACTGCGGTTTACCTCCTCCCCCCAACACCTTCTGACGTCACACCACCAATCACAGAGCGGCTTCATCCGTACGGACTCCGCCCCCTGCAGACTGCATGTGTGACGTGATGACAGAAGACATTTTACGGGAGCGGGCGTGATGACGTCACTCACGTGTTTGTCACAACAGTATAACAGTTTCTTCATCATCATCATCATCATGTCATCATCAGCCTCATATGTTATTTTCATTACTGATCACTCCCCCTGAGCCAATCAGCTGGCCAGGAAGCACCAGGTATTCACCTGGTCCAGTCCAGGTCTGGTCTGGTCCAGTCCAGGTCTGGACCAGGACAGTCACACCTGGACTCTGCTGTGTGCGTTGATGCGGGGCAGGTGGGGGACAGGTGCCTCCTACAGGGGTCCCCAGACCTTCAGAGCTCAGTGTATCCCATGATGCACTGGTGCAGCGGTGGTCGCAGTAGTTGTTGCTTCAGTTGAAGATGTTCTCCTCAGTGAGCGCGCTCAGTGACGTCCCCCTGCTGAGACTGTTCGAATGAGTCCAGGAGGACCGGGTCGTGTACTCAGACAGAATCATCAGAATTCAGTGAGCCTGAATGTTTGTTCTGTCTGGTCCAACTGGGCCACGGTCCGGATCCATCACACACCGAGCTGATGGACCCCAAAGACGGCTCTAAAACAGACCAGAGACCTGCAGGAACACGACAGGACCCTGTGGGAACTGGTTATACTGGATAAAATGTGTCTGGGTTACTGAGAACCAGTGGAAATCTCTGATGTGATGCATGATGGGAACGTTGTTAGAAAGAAAGAACGACTCAACGGTCCAGTGAAGAGAGAGAGAGAACAAATTATTCTGCAGTAACTTTAACCAAGTCTGCCATCTACTGGTCAACAACATGAAGCACAACCTGAAGAGCCCAGAGGAGCAGGCTGGACCCAACTGGACCAGAACCTCATCACCGCTCAGAGAGGACACAACCAGATCAGAACCTCATCCCCACTAAGAGAGGACAGAATCAGACCAGAACCTTTGCCCCACTCAGAGAGGACAAAACCAGACCAGAACCCCCTCCCCGCTCAGAGAGAACACAACCAGACCAGAACCTTCCCCCCGCTCAGAGAGAACACAACCAGACCAGAACCTCATCCCCACTCAGAGGACACAACCAGACCAGAACCTTCGCCCAGCTCAGAGAGGACAGAACCAGACCAGAACCTCAACCCCACTCAGAGGACACAACCAGACCAGAACCTTCGCCCCGCTCAGAGAGGACAGAACCAGACCAGAACCTCAAACCCACTCAGAAAGGATGATGATGATGATGGTGGTTCTTCATTAACTTCCTGCTTCAGACTCTGCTCCCAGAAAAAGGGGCGTGTGCTGCATCATGTGACTCTTCTTCTGCACAGAATGAACCAATCAGGAGCCACCTGCTTCAGTCAAGAGGAACAGGTTGTGATGATGAAGAGCGATGAAGAATAAAAAAAATAAGGAGAGGAAGCTGTCAGGAAACTGCTGATGATGTCATCACAATGTTTTTATTCTCCACTAAACGACTCTGATGCTACGACTCTAAACACAACTGAGCACATTTAAACATGACTCAGCGTTCAGATCTGACACTGTCCCATAATGAAGGAGACGTGACATCACAGATCAGAGATAAATTAACTTTATTGATGGAATATTATCTGTGAGAAATACCAATAGACTGATCAATGTTCTTATCAGTGATCTATAGCTGCAGTGTGAACAGACCCAGCAGCCAATCAGAAACAAGCATGAATACATCATCACAGTGGTCTGAAGCTGCTGAGCCTTCATCACTCTGTTAGACCAGTGGTCTGCAGCCAACCCCCCACCCTCAATGGCCCCAATACATTCAAGTGAATTCATTTCTAACTGGATGTTATTTAACTATTGATCCTAAAAAGAGAGTTTTATACAATTTAACTGAAATTAACTTATTTTGGTTCGGTTCTGTTTGCGTTCACACACTTCCAGCTGATTATTTCATGTCCTCCACTGGCTTTCTAACTAGTTTTAACCAGTTTAACACCTACATTAATCATTATAGCCTAATCAATACGTGAATGTGTTTTTTAATCAAATTATAAATTAACTTTTGTCAAAACAGTTGAGCTGCTCTACAATCTCTCCACGTACCTCCCTGGAGTACAAATACCTCTGGAGTACAGGTACCTCTGGAGTACACGTACCTCTGGAGTACAAGTACCTCTGGAGTACAGGTACCTCTGGAGTACAGGTACCTCTGGAGTACAAGTACCTCTGGAGTACAGGTACCTCTGGAGTACAAATACCTCTGGAGTACAGGTACTCCCTGGTTGGGGGTCATTATTGTTGCAAAACTATTTACAAATGTGAGTGGAGGGTTGTGTAACTGTCTCTCAATCCTTGTGTGTAATCAGATTTGTAAATGTGAAAAAAATATCTACTAATCTGCATTCATATTTGTAAGTGTATTGGGATTTGTAAATAAGTAGACAAATGTGTTCATAGGTATATTACAAGTATTTTGCTCCAGTAGCCTGAAATGCAGACAAGTCATCAGTTACAACTCAGACGGCCTCTCATTGGCTCTTTTTACACGTGACTGTTGCAACAATTCTCCCGTGACGGATCCACAAATGTGTGTGGAGATTCGTCTGAACCTCAGTGGTTATACAGCCTTCATACCACCAGGCGGCGGTCCTGGTCGGGGCTGCTTTAGATCACCTCGGTAACATTACTGTATTCCCGGTCATCAAACTGGCCTCCGTCGGTCTCTGAGGATGGGTTCAGTCCTGGTCAAGCCATGTTTATCACTGGCCTCAGCACAGCGACCAGCCCTTCAATGCCACACTGGGTGCTACAGCGCCGCCTGGTGGTATTAAGGCTGTACAGCCACTGAGGTTCAGACGACTCTCCACACACATTTGTGGATCCGTCACGGGAGAATTGTTGTAAAGCAGTCACATGTAAAACGAGTCAATGAGAGGCTGCCTGAGGTGTAACTGATGACTCTGTATGTGTGTTTGTATTTTAGGTTCTTGGAGCAAAATACTTTTCAGCCATGAATATCTACGTACACATTTACACATTTGTCTACACATTTACAAATCTGATTACACACAGATTGAGATAGTTACACAACTCACATTTGTAAATAGTTTCACAACAGTAATGACCCCAAACCACCGTCTTCATGAATGGAGGATTCGCTGCGTGAAGCAAACAGGAAAAAGATTTTCTTCATCAACAACTGAATACATGTATGTTACCGTGGCAACAAACCACACAGCCTTGTGATTACGCTGCTTCGTTTGTGACATTATTAATATTCGGCTCAGTCAGTCTGTACAGAACGTGTTTGTATAGAATCTGCATCTCACAGAAGATCGTCAGGAAACCCTGAACACAACCTCCTCCAGACCAGGTTAAAGAGAGACACGTCCCACTTTGTAGATCAACACCCCTCACAGCCTTCAGAACTGAACACAGAGGATCAGTGACAGGTTGACTCATATCACCATGACAACAATAATACTGAATAGTGATTGGTTGAAGAACAGACTGGCTCACAGCCTGAACCTGTAAGAAGCTCCAGGTTCTAGGTTCTGCTTTTGGGTTACCATGTGTTTCATAAACCAAAACATGGCACACACATATTCTATTTAGTAGAAGCTGAGGGACAGACAATAGACAACCAGAACAGAGTTACTGGTCTTTAACCAGTTCAGTTACTGGTCATAAAGTTCCTGTGGGTGAGATGATCTGCTTTATTTTATAGAAGACATGCCTCTCAGAAGCGGGCCTGTCCCTCAGAAGTGGACATGCCCAGAGTGAGGATTTGCTGGTGGTCCTCCTGGGGGTCCATCCTGGAGCAGGTTCCTGTCCAGCTGCCTGCTGACCGAGTAGTGCTGGGACAAAGACTCATCAGTCCATTCTGTTCTGGACAGCAGCTGGTCCATGTGAGGCCCCAGGGTCCTATGTGGAAGTGGGTATGGACTGATGGTAGGGTCCCGGTCCAGCAGTGACTGTCCAGGGGCTCGATGTGGCCCGTCAGGTCCATAAAGTGTACCCGTCAATATAGATATGTCCCGATTGAGGGTGGTCTGCTCGTCCATTTGGTACAGCTGCTTCTTGTGGATCTGAATGTGGTCCTGGTGGTCTAGTCTAGCATGGCACAGCTGCTTCTTGTGAAGTTCAAGGTGGTCCTGTTGGTCCATCTGGGTATGATACTGCTGTTTCTTCTGATTCTGAATGTTGTCCTGGTCTTGGGGGTCCATCTGGATGTGATACTGTTGTTTCTTCTTATTATGGACCTGGTGGTCCATCTGGACATGGTACTGCTGTTTCTTCTGGTTGTGGTCCTTTCCCTGTTGGTCCATTTGGGCCTGGTACTGTTGCTGCTTCTTCTGGTTCTGGACTTGGTCTTGTTGTCCCTGGTTTTCCTCAAGGTCCATCTGGGCATGGAACTGCTGCTTCTTTTGGCTCTGGATCTGGTTGTGGATCTGGTTCTTAATGTCTTTCCAATGGCGCCCTTTGAGAACAGGCTCCAGGTCCAGACAGCGCTGACAGACCTCCTTCCCTGGGACTGATTGCATCAGAACGTGGACTCCCAACTGTCTCCAGACCGCCTCCTTCTCTGAAGATGACCATGGGCGACGACGGACTTTTCTGGGTGCCACAGGGACTGAAAATCGGAGATAAAGGTAATGAGACAATGTAGTCTCTTAAATCTCAGACAGACCTCCAAAACGTATATCAGTATTTGATTTATGGTCAGGACCCACCTGTGATAGGAATCTGCAGTCTGGACTCTGGTGGAACCATGGAGGCCAGCGGTCGGTTACTGCTCTGTGACAGTACTACAGACAAACAGTGAGGTCAAACAGCAACAAGTGAATATTCTGTGATTGGAAACATGCGCTTTCAAAGATTAATGGGTAAAAGTCAGGGTCAGGTTTATGATGAGTAGTCAGGGGTCAAGGTTAGTGGTAGCTCATGAGTTAGACCACAGGTCAGGGGAACAGTGTTGGGGGTCAGGGTCAGTCATTGGGGTTATAGGTTGACCATGGGTCTGCTTTATGATCAGTATTCAGACTCACCCTCCGGTCTTGAGTCAGACTGCTCCTGACCTGGCTCGTTACACTCCTTCTCACTTTCTGATTGGACTGATTGTTTCTTCAGCTTATCTCCTCCAACTGGAGTGTCTAGAAAAAAAACATAATGCAGTTTGACATATGAACCAGTGAAGAAGTTTTTGTAAGGCCTGATGGTTATAAAACCTACAGATACTGAGCCCGAACCCCAAAAGAGACTAGGGGCCTCATTGCAGAAACGTCCCCAGTCTGAAATCTTATGTCAGTTTAAACGACATTAAGGATTTTTGGTATTAAGCAAATATTTAGGAAAAATCCTATCAGGAGTTTATCTATTTGAGGACTGTTCTAACTGAAGAATTTCCTTAGTTAGGACGGTTTGGATCCTGTCCTCAATGGAAAATAAGCAGCTACACTGTTAGGGATGTATGAAGATCAGGCAACAACATGAACACTACGAGGAGGAAGGGCTTCGTAACGACAATGACATGATTAATGACTCTGACTCATCAAAATTAAAACTCAACGCCTGTCTTTTCTCGTCCATTACAACAAGCTAGCTAGCCGTTGTCATGGATACAGGCCTGACAGGACGAGTGCCGATTTAAGAATTCAGTTTACAGTTCTAGTTCGGAGGACAGAGACAGGAAGGTCTTTGAACCTTCAGATAAGACAAGCAGTGAGGACGCTTTTCTGTAATGACTCACAGAAATCAAACCAGTCCCCAGAGTTGACTCAGGGGTTACCTGTGTTGGGGTCAGGGTTCAGCAGCCCCAGGTTGTCCCACTCCTTCCCCAGCAGGTGGTAGAAATCAGTGGCCTTGGTTGCAGCCTCCCAGTCTCCGTCCTGCAGACTTTCTCCGATGGCGATCTCACAAACCGTCTTCAGGGTTGTCTTCATAGCCAGTGGAGGGCGGCTCCACCGGTATCCGGACGCTTTTCTGGCAGCGGTCAGTGCCAGGCTGAGGCGGCCTGGAGCCAGAAGATCCTGGAGGGTCTGAATGCCCGAGTCCAGAGACTTAGCAGCCAGGAGGAACCTGCCAAGCTCCCTCAGCTTCTGACTGACATAGTCGTACCTCCTCTGGCTGCCATCTTGAGTCCCCATTAACTTGTTTCCATATTTACAAATCAACCAATCAGATTTGACCTGGAGAGAGCGAGGAAGAACTAGGTTAACACAGAGAGATTGACCGTTGTCACGTTCTGCCCCAACATGAAGTTGTGAATGTTTTAACATATTAAAAACAACGTGCTTTACTGTGGCTTGCTGTAACATGCAGGTAGAGGGCTACCACATACTCACAGAACTAGAGTTACACCTAATAACTACTACCTTCCTCTCTAACGCTGATTCGGTAACATGAAGATAACGGACAACTAGAAAACTCACATGTGCACTAATCATCTTAATTCTTGTCAACGAGGGCCGGAACAGGGGTCCCCTCAGAACTGGAGCTCAAGGCTGGAAATTACCTCCATCTCACAACCTGTATGTTTCACCATTTTATGTTGCTTTACTTGGTATTCACATTCTGGGGTGACCCTGATATAACAGCATCACCCATAACAAAAAAAGGACAGGGATATAAATTATCGCCCCTCCCTCAGACAGACAGGTAGAGGGACCGGTGTTCAGACCTGGTGTGAGACGTGGTCCTGGTTCATGCGGTGCAGGACTTCGCTGCAGCTCTCAGACGCTCCGCTGGAGATTGGGAGGAGGCGGGACGCTGCGGCCTGGACCCTGATGCGCTTTCTGGGCCGCTCCGCTCCCGGATTGGAAGTCATGTTCAGATCCACAATGGGGTCAGAGTTCATGGGCTGTTTGGTCCCACTCGTGTCTCCTGGGGGCTCAGATGGTATGTCCTCTGTGGACTTGGAGGTCCTGTCGTCTGCTTGATCACAGGTAGGCTTTCCTGTGGAGTCAGAGGTTGTGTCCTTCATGGGGTCGGAGGTCTTTGAGGGGTCAGAGGTCATCTTCTTCCGACAGGACGCCTGATGTTTCCAGAGATCAGCACGAAGGAAGAAACCGAGGCAGAGCGGGCAGGGAAGGTAGTTCCTCGCATCCACTTCCTCTGAGGGCTGACGCCACGGGATGATCTCACCACTGCCCTGTCTGATCACCTGAGAGACAGACAGGTGGAGAGAGTGAGACAGGCAGTCAGACAGGTAAACAGACAGGTGAACAGCTAAACAAACCTCAATGTTGTGCAGGTAGTTTCCCCTGCAGCGTAGGTGCTCCAGCAGCAGGTGGCGTTGTTTGGAGCCTGCCGGCAGCACGCTGGCGGCCGCCACTTCCTGTTGTTCAGCGTGCTTCCTCAGCAGGTGACGAGCGATTTTCACCTGCGGCCGCCGACAGAACACGCAGTAATGTTTCTTATCCCACCTCCGCTTCCCGTCGCTCCACGTCCTCTTCACCGTCACGCCCTCCTGCTTGGCCTCCTGCCCCCGCCTCTTCTCCTTTTGACCATGCCTCTTCTCCACAGGGCCCCGCCTCTTCCCTCTCTGACCCCGCCTGCCTAAAGTGGTGGCAGCCCGGCGGCGGGGACGGCGGGGAGGGGGCTTCACTAGCTCTTCATCAGGAAGGGAGGTTTGGAGCTCTGTCTTGTTCGCCATGGCAACCTCGGTGGGGTCCTCCGTGGTAACAGCGGTCTCTATGGTAACAGAGACCCTAATGATCAAACAGGAGAAACTTCAAAGTGTTGCAGACAGGTGTGATTTTTATTTTTGTTTGAAGGATTTAAAAATGAACCGGACGCTGCACTGGAATGGTCTGAAGTGGTCGTAGGTCCCAGAGGAGGCGGAGTCACGAGGAGAACAAATCGGGTAGGAGGCACCAATACATTATTGTCCCAATAATGCTAACAATAATTGATATCACTGGTTATCAGCCAATAATGACATTATAGCTGATAATTAAGCCAAACTGCTTTCATTGAGTTAACAAGCCAAATCAACAAGTCCGGATGCATCTTTAAAGATGGTCTGCCATCCGCCAATGAAAACAAAGAAGAAGAACGCTGTCATCGCGCTCATGATGTCAAACTGCTGCACCTGCGTAGAGCCATTGACCTAAATAAAGATGGCCGCCGCGTCTCCACTTCCCCCCACTATACAAAAACTTATCGGCCATGAGAAGCAGGTTGTTACCGGCTGAAAAAAAATCCCTCGTAGGAAACATGATGGATATTATTAAGTTCTTGTCATTTGTGGCCACAGTGATTAACTGTGCTGCTGCGGCAGAACGAATATCAGAGAATAGAAACAGTTGTTTATGGATCTTGTGGGAGGCTTTCAGGCCCGTCAGAGAATAGACCGAGTGGGATTGTTACTTTAGTGGAGAATGGGAAGAGGCTGGGAAAAAATTCTTTATTTTTAATTTTTGTTTGTTTTTTTCTGTTGTTTTTTTTTTTTTTAGATAACATAGGAAATGTAGTCTTACTTTCACTCCAGTAGTGGGCAGTAATGCCACATTTTGAATTCAAACAGCCTCCAAAAACCAAAGAAGAGGCGCTGTTCCAGACTCCATTCAAAATCTAACCGTTTAAAGTTTCTCCACTTGTCGGGACATAGACTGACCTCAAAGAAACACATCCAAAACGTTTCCTAAATATAAATATAATATATAAATATATATATTCCTCTTTTACTTTTCAATTCGGCATGAACCAAATTCATAAAAAGTCTTTCTTGGGACAAAATGACCTTTAACCTCCTCGCAGTAAACACACTGCGGTGGATTAACACGGGCAGGGTCGACCGGTTAGATGAGCAGAGTTCTTGCTCGGTTTCACGGATTGTGGTTAAAACTAAATGCCGAATTAATTTAAAGAAACACATTATTCATTTAAAGAAACACATTATTACCACAAAGTCTTCAGTCACGTTCCGGATGTAACGGTAAGCGAAAAGACATTAAAAAAGCGGTTTTTAAAATTGAGTTTGGCGCTTCCTCCCTCCGTGATCTCAACTATCGGAGAAGAACCGGTCCAGGTGGCCCGTTTCTTAAGTGTCGGACTGACAGACATTAATTGATGAATGTAAACATATAAATCTATGGTGTAAACATATTGATAACAATGGACAGACACAGGAGGGCGTGTCCGATAATGGAAGCGTATTTACCACCAGACTAAAGGCTAACAGCTAGTGGGAGAGAAGCTAATCGCAGCATCATCGTCGCTGTTAGTATTTTTGGAGTTAACGTGTAGCTAGCTTACATCCTGTGCTATTAAACAGAACCTAATCCGAATCGAGAAGCTGCTAACAAACAGACCGAGACAGAAAATTAACTTTAAAGCCTGAAACGTTCCTCACCCGCTAACAGCAACAAACTCTTCTTCTTCTTCGTTGGTTTTTAGAGGCGGTGTTGCATTACCGCCCACTGCTGGGTTAAAAAAAAGACTCCATACTGCTATCTGATCTAAAGCCAGCCCTCATCCCGGTCTCCAATCCTAATCTGAGACTGTCCTGCTGCACTTCCTCTCCTGTAATTCCAACACCTTTGTTTACACCTCAGCAGCACAGCGAATCGACATGGCCGTCTTGTTCTTACAAAACCATCATTCCTCGAGCTTCATACATGTTGTGTTCTTCTTCATGACTCATCTCCCCCTCACTCATTATCTTATTATACTCCATTAGGTACACAAATCAGTAACAACCTTTATATTAGATTATGATTTATAATAATCTATCATTATCATCAATATCATACAGATTTATCCACAGATATCATGTAGTTTCATCCAGGTGATCATCAGGTTAAAACTACACCTGGAACACCAGTCAGACTTTAATGTGATCATCAGGTAAAAACTACACCTGGAACACCAGTCAGACTTTAATGTGATCATCAGGTAAAAACTACACCTGGAACATCAATCAGACTTTAATGTGATCATCAGGTAAAAACTACAACTGGAACATCAGTCAGACTTTAATGTGATCATCAGGTAAAAACTACACCTGGAACATCAGTCAGACTTTAATGTGAT
>JBBPCS010000155.1:82235-100791 GCA_037974645.1 Hollardia meadi
TCAGAAAAATGAACACTTGAACATCCATCAACGTGATAAGAACTACCTAAAATGACAGAAACCATCTTTGGGAAAAATGTATTTGATATGTACTTTGACTTTTTAGTTTGGCCCATGTCCCATTTGCTAACATGGAGGGGGATGGGTTTATGACCTATACTGCAGTCAGCCACCAGGGGTGCATCCAGATGTTTTGGCTTCACTTTTGAGGAGCTCTCGTGTCGTCCATCTTTATGTACAGAAGTTTTGGAACAGCTGGTTTAATCTCTAACAATGTGTAATATTTGATTAATATATCTTTTTTTATGTAGAACAATCTGAACACCTGTACCTGCCAAGTAAATGTAGTGGAGTACAAGTAGAAATATAAAGTAGTATAAAAAGAAAAGAAGTACAATACTAAAAGTAAAAGTACTTACATTCCACTCCTGATCATGTTCAGATTAACTGTTGAGCAGCATAATAATCTGACTGGATTATGGGAAGTTGTTTTTTTTTAAATCATCTCTTTTTCTTGACTCTTTCCAGTTGTTCCTCTACTGTTCTTCCTCTCCTTTTCTTCACTCCTTGCTCCTCAGTAAGACGATCTTTTCTTCACAGTAAAGGTCAAAGGAGGAATTTGTAAGAACAGGAAGTGTGTATGAATCTTTAATAACGCAAGCAAATTGTTTTTGGACGATGGATTAATCAGTGTGTGTGTGTGTGTGTAGATGAATGATTAAGAAGTTATTGAAGAAATTGATTTATTATTGATAAGATTATGAAAGCCAATAATGACAGCTGATTGCATTATTGATAAGACCAGATAATGCAGTCGCTGAAGTTCCACAACACCATTATGAGATTACGCAGGTCTGACACACACACACACACACACACACACACACACACATACACGCGCGCGCACACACACACACACACACATTTCCATCCCTCCTGTTTCACCATTTTTTTCTATCTTTAATTTTGTTAAACTGTTACTGTATTTAAATTTCACTGAACTACTAATAAAGTTTTGTTTTGTTTTTAAAAAAAACCTTTAAACGTTGTCTACTGGTTTCTGGTTCCGCCAGATGTCGTGGCGTTTGTCTTTCCGCTGCTCAAAGTTTCGCCACGTTTTCGGGAAGCCCGCCACCAGGGAGCACAGCTATGACGGGGTGCCAATCACACGCAGCGTCCATGACAACCACCACTGCTCAGCCAATCCCTGCTTCATCGCTGTGGTGACCGAGTGCGCCGGGGGCGGGTCCTTCTTAGTCCTGCCCATCCATCATGTGCGTAGAACAAGATAAAAACCAACACAGTTCAAACGTAGTAACTTATAAATATGATGAATAAATGGTGTAAAAAATGGGGCAAAGAGATCGAGAAGAGTTCGATACTATGGTGTGTAATTTCTATTTTTTTCTACTCAACTGTACTACATTAAATACTACTATTAATTGAGATGAAGTTGAATTTGGATTATCTGCTGTGACTGAACAGTAAATTTTGTGTTCTCTCAGACAGGCAGGGTGGACCCTCAGCACCCGAGGGTGTGCGGCCACCGTGGACGAGTCCTGGACGTCAAGTGGAACCCGTTTGACGATCACTGCATCGCCTCATGCTCAGAGGACTGCACTGTAAGAAACGAGTTCCAGACGTCAGGACGTCTAGTCCTCACTTGTATGTGTGTCACTGAGGGTCCTCACAATCCTGTGTGTGTGCACGCAGGTGAAGATCTGGGACATCCCGGTCTGTGGAGTCCAACAAAACCTCACCAAGGCCAGGAAGACTCTGATTGGTCACTCCAGGAGGGTGGGGCTTATTGAGTGGCATCCGACTGCTGAGAATCTGCTGTTGAGTTCCGCCTATGACTACAAGGTCAGGCACCTCATTGGTCGGTGGCAGCGTCAGTCAAAGACATTACTCTAACATTTAAATTTGTACAAATCAGGACTTTTGTTTTTTTTCTTCAGTTTTAACATGTAAACTTTGTTATTATACTGTACTTTTGTAGTTAACCAATCCTAAAATATTTCTAAAGAACAGAAATGTAAGCTCTATACATCAAGTATATACTATTCCATATTGTATTCAATAATAAGGCACTAATGTATCTTAAGGTATTTTTAAAAATATATTTCTTATATAAAACGGCACTATTGTCGTCTTGGAACAGGAAGCGAGGCCTCCACACACTTGCTTGCTACATTCGTGCAAACTAAACAGATGACACTTTGCTTCCTGCAAAAAATAAATGTTGAATGGAACACGAAAACTGGACCCTCTGTTGTCCACGAATTCAAGAAAAAATATACATCATTAGTCATATAATGGATAAATTTACACCACAGTGTTTCATCAGTAGGAAGCAAACAAAGAGTGCCAGCACGCTCTGCTGTGTTCTCACTGTAGAGAACCAAATCTACTCTAGCTATAGCCTATATATTTCGTCTGGCTAAGAATCAGTTCCAGTTAGCAGCACTCTGGTTAACTGTGGCCCACTGTTGGCAGCCAGAATTGGGCCAATTTTGGCCCACCATTGACAGAAAAATCATAACGTGATCAAAAAGCTAGCTAGTTCTGAGGGAACGTTAGCTGTGGCAGATGCAGCCACATTTGTCTGGTGATTTTTAAATGTAACTGGTCATTGATATTATGTATTTTAATACGGCATTTTTTTATTTATGTGAGTTCTTGAGCATCTTTAGATATAAAAATAACATTTTATTATGAGAATAGCTGCTCTAGATAACGTTTTTGCTAACTGAGCTCCAATGGGTTCAGTTAGCATTTTGCTAGCAAGCAGAATCTCGACCACTAATATTTCATAATATACTGCAGGCGAAAATGGTGCACATAGCTTTATCAGATTGAATTGTGCGTTGGTTCATTTAGGCCTCGGAGAAACTCATCGAGCAAAAAAGCCCCGACTTCCTCTCTCTCTTTGCCCCAGGTCCTCCTCTGGGATGTGTCCCAGGTAGGTGCGGTGCTCAGGTACCCGGTCCGGGTGGTTCTGATGCCCATCTACCACCGCTACCCATCTGAGACGCTGCTGCTGTCCGTCAGTTTCAACAGTGACGGCAGCAGGCTGGCGGTCACGTCTAAGGACAGACGGGTTCGAGTCCTGGATCCACGGACAGGAAAGATCCTACAGGTGTGTTTTTGAAGTGTTCCTTTTTTGTCTATGTGTCCTTACCAAACTTTGTAATAATGTTCGTAATGTTCCTGCAGGTGTCCAGCAGTAAGTCCCACAGGGCCAGTAAGGTTTTATACATTGAAGGGTTGAAGATGCTTCTGTCCACCGGCAGCTCACCCTGGAACCACAGACAGATCGTCCTCTGGGACCCTGTAAGACAAACACTCAACATCAAATTGAGTGATTGATTAGTTGAATAGACTGAGTGAGTGGCATGTGTCCTGAAATACAGTGTCCTGCAGTACATTTGCATTTTTCTCTCATTTACCAGAACCTTTTCTCTTGATTCAGTCCCTCCTTAAATCTAACAAATTTGCTTCACCCTTCTTACCAGTGTTTTTTCAAACAGGTATTCTGGAAATTTAAAATATTGTGTCATTTTCTCACTCTGTTTGTGTGCAGGACGACTTATCTGAGCCTCTGTATGAAGAAGATTTGGACGGGTCTGCAGGAGTTCTGTTTCCATTCTATGACCCAGACACACACATGCTCTACTTGGCTGGAAAGGTCATACAACATACATATTCGCTTACCCAGAAATCTTTGCACCTTGGATTCACTTCACCACATACAGTATATTGTTTGAGGACAGAGTCACATAGTCTTACCAGTCTGTTGTCTAAATACTCTTGTACTCACTGTATCAGACAAAATTAGAGCTAAATACCTTGATGAGCATTACAGAGAACCAACCTTTAGGAGTTTAGGGGCACCTGAGTGGTGTAATGCATTTGTGTGCTCCAGGGTGACGGGAACATCCGGTACTACGAGTTGAGCACTGAGAAACCTTATATCAGCTTTCTGACAGAATACAGGTCCCTGCTGCCACAGAAAGGACTTGGTGAGATCCACAATGGTGTTCATATACGTCAAAACCTAGACTGTGCACTAACATACATACAATTCTGTGTGATCCATCAAACTGACACTGACACTTAAAAGTATTGTCTTGATGCTTATAAATTTACACCGAACTCCCAATAAGCAATGTAGCAATTACACTATCTTTAGCTAGTTTACACAGCTGGTCTACTTGCAGAAACAAAGTAAACAAATAAGTTAGCTATACCAATCATGTTGAAGACAAACTTCAACTATTTTAGCTATACTAGGTCATAGACAAAATCTAGACAAAATTCAGTTAACCAGGTGACCAGGTGGTCCCATATACTTACTGTACAAATACCTATTTTAGAAAAAGACCAATTTAGCTAACTGTTTGTTAACAATAAGGACTGCCTATAGCTAGCCGTACTACACTTATTTTAGAAAGAATGACTCAGGTGGCCGTACTGTAGGCTACCAATACTTGTTTAAAGGACCACCTGCATTAAAACAAAAAACAAAAAAACAACCTAGCTTTAGCTAGCTGTCATACTTTAAAAGAAAAAAAGACAAATTTTTTAGGTGTTAAAAATCTTTTGACAGTGCTCCAAGACCAATTCCAAATGTCTTTTGTCCTCTGATCTAAATTCAGGGGTGATGCCAAAGCGTGGCCTGGACGTGAGCACCTGTGAGGTTTTCCGATTTTACCGTTTGATTGCAATCAAAGACCTGGTGGAACCACTGTCAATGATCGTACCACGAAAAGAGGTCAGGATGATATGTTTACTTCACTTTACTTGTTTGTTCCATATACTGATGCTCAAGACAGTGACAAAACAAAGGACAAAGCAGACTTTCCTACTTGTGTACTTTCCTCTGTCCTCCCAGTCAGGCATTTTCCAAGAGGATCTGTACCCAATGACAGCTGGAAACCAGGCGGCCATGACGGCTCAGGAGTGGCTGTTGGGAATCAACAGAGGTCAGTAATGCAGTGCCTTTGAACCAAAATAGATACATGATAGATGCAACTCGATTTTATCAGTGATCCATCATAATAACCTGTCTCTTTCATATCTCCATCAGGCCCTGTGCTAATGTCTCTGAAGCCTGGCACTCGAGTAGCCAACCCTTACCCAGAAACCCCTGCTGAGAAAGGGCTAGTGAGGCAGCTGAGTTCCCTGAGGCTCCAGATGAGTCCAGCTGTTGGTGCAGTGCCCAGAACAGACATTATGGAAGAGGTAAAACCATAGATATAGAAACATTATATATATATATATATATATATACACATACATTTCTATATCTATGGGTAGAACGCTGTTAGTTCATGTTGTTACAATAATAGTGCTTTGAGAAATAAGACTTGTATTTCAACAATTAGTTCCCACATTGTATATACCAAATAAAAACATTATATTACACATCATATAATATTATTAAATACGTCTTGTTGAACATGTACCATCTCTGACTGATGATAAAAACTGTTTCCATATGAATTTCTGTTCAAAATGTTCATATGATCATATAGTTTCACTATACACTACTGTAACAAACACAAACTGCCAAAAAAGGCGACAGGAGTTGAAACTGAAAACCAGTGACACTGAAAAAATATTGAAAAAATTTTTTAAAAATGTGATTGCAAGAAGACAAAAAACACATCAAAATACAGAAAAATATAAAAATCAAATGAAATAATTTTAATGTCCATAATTTTTCAATGGAACAGTGCCAAATATTTGTCTCAATGCCAGTGTTTCCTTTTTCAGTTCAGGTTTCGTTTTAATGTCACTGTTGTATGTTATACAGAAATCTTTTCTTGGACACCCGTTGTAGGTTGCCCATTTAAAGGTCCAGAAAAATAAGGTCAAACCTGAAACTGTACTTTGAGCTCAATGCCAGCATTTAGAATTTTCTGACTGCATTGACTGTGAACAAAAACTTTTTTTCTTGTACTTACCAATAAGACCCTGATGCTTTCTCTCCATTAGCAGCTCTTAAAGTGACTTTAAGTTCAGATTGTTGCACTTGAATAAACCAGCTGATCATCTCTCTTAAGGCCTTCCTTGAGGAGCAGCTGGCCTACCAGGACGCAAAATACACCAGAGAGTTGAGCGATCTGACGGGGTGGCAGCCAGATGAGACCCAGATCCCACTGTGGACGTACTGCTGCACCCCACACTGCTGTGAACCTGCAGAGAGACCGCCACCGACAACCGAGAGTGAGGTGAGGCGTGAATTCATGAGGTATAAAACGTGAGAATATTGTGTGTGCAAAACACTTTGAGTTTCCACTTTTTCTGCCATGCCATTCTTTATTTCAGCTCCTGCAAGCATTTTACAGACAACAAGATGAGATAAGAGGCCTGAGAGAAGAACTTAATCACAAAGACGTTAGTATTTGAACACACCAGGCAGTCAGCCAACATCTATAGAATCAAAGCCAGAACACTTTAAGATGCAACCTTTGTAATCAAACAGTAATGTTGGTTTTGAGTTTAATCAGAGTTGGTATTTTGATGGATTACATTGACCCTGATTGTTTCTGTTGTGCAGGCCAGGATCACTCAGCTGGAGCTGGAGATCAAAAACACCCAAAACAACATGAGGGCGACCTTTTGATTCAACCAATCAGCTCTCACGCAGCTGTTTTAACACTGAACCAATCAAAGTACTTAACAGTTCAACCAATAAAGGAAAGACTGCTAACATCTTTACACAGTTATGTTGTTTGTATTCACACTTTCTGCTTGTTTTGGTTCTTTGTAAAATGTTTAGATGAATAATATGAGTAGTTTTTAGCTCAGGCAAATTCTAGGCAACCAATAAATAGGACCCCACTGTATGTTCTCGACCATAGTGGTCTGCATCATGAAGCAAGGTTAATGGGTTAGCCAGCTATCTTTGGGCTTAACACCTCATTTGGAATGCACACACGTTTTGTTTTATGTCTGTAATTACAGACGCAAACCCTTAGTGTCCAGCACAAGCAATAGAAAAGAAGCTAATATTCTGATTTTACGTGCAAATGGGGCATTATCGAGACAAAAACGAGACAAATAAGTGAGGATAGCCTGGCAGGTGTGTAACCACTTTTGTGAAAAAGTTTGCCAAAAGATGTATAAACCATTATGTATGCACTATGTTACACAGCTAGCATGCTACCAATGTTAGCTTAACATGCTGTCAAACTTTTCCCTTAGAAAAATGTATTTAAAAAGCTCCATTACATTAGCCAATTGTATTTTTATGCTAACGTCCTGTGGCACACTGCATAATCTGTATGAAATCCACAGCAAGAGTATAACATTTTTCAACGTACTCAAGAAAAATTCCAGGACCAAAAAAAAAAAAAAGTTTTGCAAACACATCAGAGATCATGGAGATTCCTGTAGGAATAACTTGACTTCTGGTTGACTCGCATATGTACACAGAGGTACGTGGAAACAAGGCGTTACTCAGGTATTCTGCGATCATGACCTAGATCACCATGCTAACCAATACTGCCTGGACAAGATCAATTTTAACCGGTAAAAACTTTTTTTTTGCCACTTCCGAGGCAGCGTTAACAAGTTGTAAACACAAAATTGACATATCATCACTTTATGAGTTGATATGCTAACTCCTGAGTGAAATATCTAACTCTTTAGCTGCTAAATGCTCCATTTGATTCAACAGCTAACCAAAACATGAGCGGTGAGTCAACCAAAACTGTAAATTTGTTGGACAGAAACAATGAGCCGAAACTCAGCATAATCTCTGTAAAGCTGTAAGAAGCTGCAGATGTCAGCTGATAATTTTCTATCACAAGCGACCCATTTCATTGTCATTTTCTACAGTTATTATATGAAGTATTGATTAGAGCCACTTTAAGCATCATGATTGATACCAGTTACCCACCATTTCCAATTGTAGTTAAACCTGATTTTTCTAGTGGAACTGGCTGTTACAGGCCTGTCTTCAGGGAAAATCAGAACACATCTGCCATGATGTTGAGACTTGATGAATTAACATTTTCCGATTGCTCATGATTTTTCCGTTTCTCCTAAAACTTTCAGTTCATGTTGGTCCACCACTTTGGTCCAGATGAGAAAATCTCAACTATGGATACATTCATGGTCCCCAGAGGATGAGCTGTAAGAACGCTAGTGTATAGGCCAAAACATGCTGATTCCACATCTTTGGAATTTCTTGCCATTTAACACTTTTTTAAAATCAAATACCTACAAAAATTATTTTGCATTTAGCCCCTTCAACACTGGGAATAAGCTTGAAGTCAGTTTACATATACAGACAGAAAACGTTATGAATCATGGAGACAAAAGGCCAGAGAGGAGACGGCAGGAAGCAAAATGTTAAGATTTTATTTACAAAGTCCTTTTTGTGTTTTTTGTTTGTTTTTCCTTTAACTTACAGAAAGTAAAAAAAAAAAGAAGAAAAAAAAAAAGAAAACCTCAACTAGTCAGTGTATTTGTGAAGGATCAACTGGATCTCTCTACTGAGCAGGAAGAGAAATGGAGAGAGAGACAGAGTCCCCAGACAACCATACAAAATAAACAAAAACAACTTCTCTGAAAAAATATTTCTTTTAAAAAGCTCTGTTGGCAAAAAAGAGGGAACACAGTTTGCCCTGAGCGCGCTCAGCCACGGGGGGTGGGGGTGGGGGGGATGGGTTCGCTGGGTTGGACTGTCCGCTGATGACATCAAAGAGCCGGTTGTGGCAGTCCCAGATTGGTGATGTCACAGAGGGGCGTTTGGGGAACGAAGGAATCAAAGGTTTGTGTCGTCGCCTCCCACAAGTCCTTCAGTCTTAATTTTCCTCATTTCTGTTCTGACAATGAATTCATTCACAAATATTACACAAAAAACTTTTCCTGTGATCGATAGTTTGATCTCAAAAAGGAAAGAAAACTAGAGGTTAGCATCTTCTCTCTCTGCTTCAGGGATGTATTTACTTCTTGTTAACGGTGTAGGAATTTGGAGCTCTAATTCTCATCACGTGCTGTTGTGTTTTCAGGAAACATCACCTGAAGACTTTATGTCCTGAGACACAAAAAATTCTACTGTGATAAATTTCTCTGTCATGTTTTACCTGTTAATAATTATTTACAGACTCAAACACAAATGATACAGAAAAATAACATGTTTTTTTCTCTTATCGAAGGTTTTCTTTTTCAAATTTGTGGGTTTTGTGTTTTTGCATCTTAGAAAATAAGCTGTGATTACCGAAGTCATCTCTCCTGCAGATTCTTTTTTCAAAACCAACTCAGTGAAATTAAATTTTGGTCACAATCAGTTGGTGTTATTGTCTGCTTAATGTGCTCTGTAACCTCAGATTTTAACCCGTTATCCGAATGACAAAAACATTCTCTGTTCCAGCTTCTGATGTGATGATTTCTGATTTTTTTTCCCCCCGGCATTAATGACATTTAAAGACATCCCTCTCTGCTTTGAGAAATTATAATTTTCACCATTTTCTCTAATCAGCAGCTCAATCAATAATGAAAATAATCGTCAGCTGGAGTTCTCATCAGTTTGGTGAATTTTAAGCTCGTGAGAAAAACCATAACCACACAGATGCCAGAAAGGAAGTTTTTAGGGAAACTCATGAGATTAAGAATGTCGGTCTCTGCTGCTGAGGAATATTTGGGATCTTATTTTTATGAATTAATGAAAGTTTGCCGACAGGTGTTTCGGTCTGCGGGGGAGGAGCTGACGAGGGAGCAGTGGGAGGAGTTTCAGAAATGGAACCCAGGAGTCGACTGAGTGGGGGAGGGTGTCAGGAGGAGGAGGGGGCGAGCGTTGGTGAGGGAAGGGGGGTCACCGGGCAAGATTTCAGAGGGGTTCACGGGTCTCCAGGGGTCCTTAATCATCATCTTCATCATCTTCATCCTCGGGGTCCCTCTTCCTCTTCTCTCCTTTGGCTGGAGACGAGTCCTCGTCTGCAGAGGAGAAGCCAGGTTTAAGAACAACACAAACAAACAAACATGCCTATGTTTACTGTTTTTCTTAATAAACAGTGTGACCCACAAAATGCTGTGGGACACAACCATAAAATACTATATATTCTTCATTTTTATTTTTTTTATTTTCTTTAGATGAAGAAATATTTAAGTAAACAATGTTTGAGGAGGAAAAACAAATATTTTCAAAGCATTTCCTCGTTTTGGCAACAAAAGAGTCCATGAGCTCATGTAGAAAAGTTAAGCTGACATGACATGGATTGTGGGGAGAAGTTAAAGGAGCCATGTGGTTACTGACCATCATCCTCCTCGTCTTCCTCGTCCTCCTCATCTTCCTCACTGTCCACATCTCCGTTCACCTCTCCGTCCTGCAGAGAGAAAAGTGGGTTGTTGAAGGTTTCTGCAGAAGAGTAAATCCCGACAAATCAACAGGTCGATTAACGTGACGAAACCGTGTCGCACAAACAGCCCCAAAGAGTCGAAACAAAGTACAACCCTGCAGTATAACTGTGTGTATTTTGTGTACTTGAGAACACAGGCAACTTTTAATGAAACAGAAAACAATAGAACCAAGCAGAGTGAAATTTATTCACGTCTCTTTGAAAAATAATAGTTTTAAAAACTCACAGGGGAAGTTGGTTTAATAACGTAGCTGGACAGCTAACCGCTAACGGGTGAACATGCTCACACTATCCAGGCACAACCAAGACACCAGGAAGGGCGCTGGGCTGTGAAGCCAATCTGACATGGTGGTCAAACTGTGTAACTACAACATCACGTGATGCACAGGGACCCAAAAAGACTTTTTCCCATAAGCTTACATTGTCAAAGAAGTGGCTGTTAAATGGTGGAGACATTTTTAAGCCTCACAACAGATGGATGCTCTATGGGCCACAACGTGGAAGATCTGGTTAATTTTATACTGGGGAAGTGTCATGTTTTTTGCTTCATGCGCCACTGAGCAGCTTTCATATGAACGCCACCTCTGCCACATTTCCTTCACATCCATGAACACAAGAGCTACTCAACTTTGTTAGCCCCTTTTACACAGCCTGTTCAAAGCAGGACTGCTGTGCCTCGCCGTCTGTGTAAACATCATGAAGGCAGAAAGGTGAATCATTGCTGTTCCACCTCTGAAACAACAGCGGCGGTAGTGACAGCACAGAATCGACGTCTGTAACAGAGTGAGCCGGCAAGGCGGAACGACGAGACAAGACTATGACGTTTTGTCGACATGGTTTGTGTGCAACCCTCAACCGGAAGATTTAAAAGCAGCTAGCAGCAATTAGCAGCTAACTCAAAGAAGAAGAAAAACAACCGAAAATCTTTCCAAATTGTGGAGAACGTGAAGTTCAAGAGCCACTTACCCTCCGAGCAGAGGACGAGATCATCCGCCACATAACAAGGATAGTAAATGATTGTTATTGTCAAGTTATTCCATTGTTTACAAAGCACTACTCAACATGTCACACTAGACGCCAACGCTGCCGTGTTACATGTCACGCCTTTTTTGATTAAAGAATGCCAGGCAACATTGCATCTATGTATAAAGACCTACAGAGTTACTGAAGAGGGACAAATAGCTCAGAGTTAGCTCGGTTGCTAATAGAATTTCACAGATTATTTGAAACGTGTATTTGTACCATCAACTACCCTCTGTCTGCAGACCCCCGCAGTTTATTTTCTGACAGGTTAAATTAAACTGGATGGTGACACACAGTCAATTAGCTACAACAGCTTCCTCTAATTTAGAGTCTCAGTCCTGTCAGGATGGCTTCCTATTGGTCAACATCAAAAGGAGTTAAACTTTGCCCAGACGAGTGAATTCAGCAATCACTGGAATTAACTGATTTTATCTGCTTCCCTGTTTTAAATACTGATAGGAACAGAAACCCCCAACTCACCTCGTCATCACCACTCTCATCGTCGTCATCATCTTCAGCCACCACGTCTTCCTCGTCCTCCTCCTCCTCTTCCTCAAAGTCCTCGGACTCTCCCTCTGAAACACACAAACAATGCAGCAGGTTCATTGTCTGAATGTGGCTGCAGGTGAAACCTCCAAACTTCCTCTTTCTTCTTCTGTGTTTGTCACTCACCTTCCTCGTCCTCGTCCTCCACACCGTCTCCCTCTCCATCAGAGTCGGACGCCTCGCAGTCGTCGATGTCGTAGCCGTCCAGGTAGGTGAGCTGGGGGAGGAGCTTGAAGATGGACTCCCTGTAGTCGGCCAGGTTGGTCACCTCACAGTTAAACAGGTCGAGACTCTTCAGCTGCGGCAACTTTTTCTGGTGGGACGAGGACAGACGTGATGACACACCTTTAAATAATAAAAATTTGAACCAAACTTCCAGAAAATGGAATTAATGCAGTTTCCATCCACTATGGATCATAGTTAAAAAACGTGACGGAACATATCTGTTGGAAGATCCTCATCTGATGCGACGTTTAGTTCATTTATTCACTGTGCCCGTTTCTGTCAAGCGTAAAAACTGTAATATTTTAATTTTCGTTGAATTTTCAGAATCAGTGCAAATTAAACATGCAGGTGGATGGAGACACACTTTCTTGCCAACACATCGTTTTGAACAAAATATCAAATCCAATCCTCCCAGGAACTCCCATTTTTCATTGTTCTCTCCTCGTTTCCTCGCGGAGTCAAGATTTTTCCATGTTTCTGAGAAATTTTCACACCTTTTTCACCCACACAACAATACAGCTGCACTAAATGTCCCTCACGCGGTGTGACATTGGGAGCTGCTTGGCCTCGTCTTCCTCAGAATGAGGGAGAGAGAAGGAAATAAAAGAGAATTTCAAACATCCTGGACATAATGCCCGGTTCTTACGGAAAATTTCATGCCTAGTCCACATGAATGCGGGTATTTTTAAAAACAGGGGTTTTCCGCCTTCGTTAAAAAAAATATCTTCGTCCACATGAAAATGCAAAACACGTTGTCAAGCACTGTCAAGAGCATGCCAAAGCAACAGGTGGTGATATAACCCTAACCGTATAGCCATGTTGGCCAATCAGAAGCCTGAAAAAAAGCTATTACTGGTCCCAGACCAGAGTTCCGATCGGGTCTCGTCCAAAACCGGCGACAATGTTGGCGGCAGGGTCTGGGTCGTGGGAGTGCACCGACGGCAGAGTGAATTATTCTATATTCTTTCCTGAGAATTCATAAAAATCAAAAGAATTTAAACATACAGTTATGTACTTCTGCTGCTATGGGTTCTCTCAATAAAAACAAAAGATGTAAGCAGCGTGGAAACAAACAACCACTGTCGCTGATGAAAATCTATCTGACGTGACTCAGGCAGAAAAGTTTAGACATCCTTCCTCACTCTGAATCATTCCTGAATTAAGCGCACCGTTAGCTTGAATAAAACTACAGATTTCACTGGGTTTGTTTGGACATTTGGGATAATTTAAGTTCACAACTCAAACAAGTTTGAGTCATTTTTTTTAGACTTGTTAACGCAGAAAGGTCTGAAGGTTTTGTATCTGATCAAAGAAGTGAAAGACACAAGGTGTTCAGGTTAAAAGCTCTTGTTGAGGTAGTGAAAGACCACCCACCAGGGGCTCCAGGGTGCTGATGTCTTTGAACTTGTTCCCACTGAGGTTGAGGTGTGTCAGGTTCACCAGCCGCTCTGCCAGGACCTCCAGACCGCCTGATATCCTGTTATCGCTCAACTCCAACTGCAGACAGCAGGAACATATTTTATTTTATCTGAACATTTTAGTAGAATTTGAACATTTAGTCAACAGTTTGTTGAAACAACCACTAGTTCCATATACAAGTTCCAGATTTTAGGTTCCATCCAGGTTTACTTCCATTAATGGGAGACGTGTTTAGTTTAGTTTTCACTAAAGCTGCAACTAATGATTATTTTCTCAATTAATCGTTTTGGCTACAAAGTCAGAAAATGGTAAATTCAGGTCAATAATAGTCCAATATACAAAATCTTTAAATTACTTGTTTTATCTGAACATTCAGTTCAGTTAACCATCTTATGTCTGATTATTAAATTCTCTCATTTGAGAAGCAAAATAGCAGATTGATTTCCACTTGATCGATTAATCGTTTTAGCTCCAATGCTGTGGACTCATATTGTGTGTCTTTTGGCTCTCGTACCTTTTTGAGTTTGTCCAGTTTGGGTATCTCTGCGACGCTGGTCAGGCCGACGTTAATGAGGCTGAGCAGCTCCAGATTTGAGAACTCTTCTGTGATCCCTTCGATCTTCCCTTCGCCAGAGCGACAGTTATCCAGAACCAGCTCCTGGACCTGAGGGGAGACAGAGTTAGTCTGGTGTGGGTCCAACGTTTGAAATTACCAATCTGTACTGACAAATTATTCTGACACAGTAGAATAGGGTCCACCACTGAGAAGGCTTCAGAAAACCAAATAAAAGTCAACAGCGTCTTTTTAAAAAAAATTTAAACTGTGATATTTTTGACTGTTGGTACATGCAGCCCTACTACAGATAACGGTTTCAAAGTTTATTTCCTGATTTGACCGATTTGTCAGAATGACTAATTCCGAGAGTCTTTTACGCCTATGAGCTCTTCTTGTTAGTGTTAAAGACAAAGATGAGTCTTCTGGATACGCCGGATGACGACGGGTGAAAACCACAAAGGCAGCAGATGAAAAGGTGCAATTTTCCTCTCTTCTATTAAACTTTTACTTTTAACATGTTAGGACTAGAGCCAAGTATCGAAAACTGTCGAGTACCAAATAAATCAGATATTAACTGAACTATAAACATAATGGTGCCACTTTAGACTAAAGTTATTTTAAAGCTAAATGAAAAAAACATTTCTCATTCTGAAACTCAGATTTTCATGTATGTATCGACATTTCAAACAATGTCCTGCCCTAATCAGTACCTACAGCTGCAGGTATTGATTATTTAAATTATCAATTTTTAGTCACTTGCTCAATTGAAAGAATATCAGTCAGCAGCTATTTTTATAATCGAATATAATTAAATGTAAGAATTTGCTGGTTTCTTTGTCATTTATGATAGTAACTAACTGAAGAGTCTTTGGGTTTTGGGCTGTTGGTTGGATAAAAGAAGCAACTTGACGACATCACTTTGGGCTCTGGGAAATTGTGATGAGCATTTTCCACAATTTATTCATATAGACTACATGATTAATTGATTAATCGTGAAAATAATCAGCACATTAATCAATAATCGTTAGTGGCAGCGCTAAGTAATTAAACCCACTTCCAAAAACATTCATTACTACACGATTATGAGACAATGAGTTTGTCGTGTTTCACTGCTGATGTAAAAGTAGCTGCTGTTTGTTTAATGAGGTAATACATAAATATACACATAAATACACGACTCTCTAAACCCCAGGGGACGAGTTACAGACTGGTCTCAGTGAAAAGGTCTCCTTTGCAGTTTCATATTGGAACGGATCCCGGCCGAGGCTCTGTTTATAAACTCCCAACACATGTGACGCTGCTAAGTTAGCTCGCCTGCTAGCTCTCTGCTAACGGTTCCTCCGCTGGTATCTTATTATCCCAACTCATCACCCCCTGAGTGAGCCCGGTGGGGAATAACACGGGTTATATGGTGGGCTCTGGATAATAATGGAGGCGACTATAGCAGAACAAGCGCATACGACTTAGCCACTTTAACACGCTAGCGTTAGCACGCCGCTAGCTACGCGCCCTTAGCGCATTAGAGACACGGGCTCCGGCTAATCTTTGAAGAGCTAATATCAATACCGTCGATTTTAGTTGTATAATGTATAAACTGAACGTTGAGAAACTAGATTGATTTTCGTTGAACATTTATACGTTAAGATGTTACCAACATTATAGCGTGTAACGTTAAACTGAAAAACAATGACGCATTTCCTGCCTTACACGAGTATTAAACGATAAAAACAATATCGTGACGAGTCATTCTCGTCTGCTAGCATTAGAGTTGTTGACTAATTTTAGGAATACTTAAGTACAACTGGTTTAATATTTATTCCAAAGAACAAAATAAATAATCTAGTGTGTTTTAAATTGTGTACCGACTTATGCAATACAGTTATAACTTCGAAATAATGTGGTCCCAGATATTATCCAGGCCCGGGAAAACACGGATGTGCATTTCATGTGCACGAGCAAGAGGCGCGTGCAATTTTAGTTTCACATCTATCGTTTATAATTGATAATTTAACAATGTTCACGGGATTTGGACCTAAATGAGTGAGAAATGCGAACATAGAACTGAAAACAAGGCGGCAAAACAGCTGCGCAACTGTGCCGTTTACCACTGACAAAACTAACGACCTCCTGTAGCGAGTTAAAGATGTAAAGGTTCATAATTAAAAAATATTCCAGATTTCATTTGAGCTTGGAGCTCAGCAATTAATCATTTTTGGCACTTTTCGGGACCCGCAGACACCCTGCCATGTGCTCGCCATCTCCTCCTCCCCCGGCCGGTCAAGTTTACAGGGCATAAACAAGACATCATATCGGGTTACTCACTTCTGTCGGCGACCGGTGCCGCAGTTCTAAGGAGACCCTCTTCTTCATCTCCATTTCCCCTGGTTTGGCCTGAGTTTTCAGTCTCAGCGATGCGAAAAACTTGTTTCTCCTCGATCCTCTCTTCAGTATCAACACGCGGAACCAGTGTGAAGTTAGCTAGAGTAAAAATAGTAGACTTCCGGGTAAGACTTCCAAAATAAGATTCACATGATCACAGCGGAAGGGACATTTTACAAAAAACAATTCGTGTTATTAAATCTTATTATTGTATCTTATTTGTACCTAGTTAAATCTATAAGATGATCAGTACTTTTAGACATTTTTATTGTCCTTTATAGTTTACGGAGGCTCTCGTGTATGTATGGAAAAATTAACTATACATTTGTTTGGAAGGCAAACTATTTTACTTCCGCTACTTCTCTATCTTTTTCTGTGTAACTTGACGCGGAGTCAAGAACGGGTGAAACGTTCCCGTGTCGCGTGTGAAAAAGTGGGTCAAGCCGTTCGTTTACTTCGTTACTTCGTTGCTTCGTTGCCATCAAAAAACATTGGATTTTCCATTGTCACAACGCACATTGACGACCGAACATAATAAAACAAATTAGGATCAGAACGGTGAAATTATTTTTTATTATTTTATTATTCAGTTTTAAAGCTGGGATCATGAAATATCCGGTTGATTATTTTTGTTTTGTATTTAAAGTTAAGATAAATGTTTACTGCATCAGTATGTGTATACAACAAATTAATAAATGAATATTTTCAAGCTAATTCAATTTTCCCCTTTTCACTGTTTTAGCAAGTTTTATTTTACGTACAAACAAGAAAAAATAAAGATAAAACATGTCATTGGGTTCTTTTGGTATAATTTCAGACGAAAAACATGATTTTCGCGCGAAAAATGAGGAAAATGTAAAGTCCGAGGTTTTGAGGAGCACATGAAAGCATCATGCTGGTTTGTAGAAGGAGGGAAACCACAGCATGTGTCCACAGCGCCACCAGTGGCCTTTTTGGCTCAATAAAACAATGTAGGCTACCGTTTGCAAAGACAGACAATTGCACACAAAATATCATTAATTAAACAATAATTATCACCCTATCATAATTAATATGTTCAAATTAACATTTTAGTTCGAAGAGTCTGCAAAGACAGAAATCAGGATATTTTTCCTAATGAAATTCCACAATAGTTACATCATTATTTATAATATCCTCATTGGACTTACATTGGAGTTTCTGGACTCATTATTTTTCCTACAGTGTCTGTGATTTGCTGTGCACATATAATTACAGCATATCCATAAAATATGCTACTGCATATATTAGAATATTTCTAAAAAACAGTGGTGGAAGAAGTATTGACTTAAGTAAAAGTAGTAATACCACCATATGAATAGTTTACACTCACATAACAGTGTTGTAAAAATTCCCAAAAGTCATACTATGTAAAAGTATTGTGCTAAAACATTACTTTGGTAAAAGTACAAGTCAACCACAGAATAGTACTTGAGTGAAAGTCTTACAATATCTGATATTAAACATACTTAAGTTTTAAAAGTAATTTTCTGGCAATAAATGTAAGTAGAATTAAAACAATATATTTACATGTAGGCCTATATATATACTGCATGGGACAGCCAATTATCAGCCTGGTCAATTATCAGATATTCAATAAGTAGCAGAAAATGGAATTACTAAAGTAAAGTGCAAGTACCTCAAAATTGTAGGCTACTTGAGTACAATACTTGTAGCCTAATGTAAATGTAGTTTGTTACATTCCATCACTGTAAAAGTAAAAATCCTGTAGTCAAAATTTCACTTAGGAATCAAGTAACTGTACGTGGGTCCTGATTATAAATATTTAAATTTCAAAATAAAAGTCTATCTATCTATCTATGAAGAATAGACTGGACTCTTGGTTAGCGTGTCTTCATAGTGTTAATTCTTTATTGTCATTACATTGTAGTTCATCTTCACGACAAGCATTTATACATACAGTGGTCTTAGATTATATCATCATCCAATACGAGGAGAGCAACAGTTAGAGTTAGTATCACAGCTAGGTTTTACCATTGACCACGCCCCCCCACCC
>JBBPCS010000155.1:100891-122186 GCA_037974645.1 Hollardia meadi
CAAGATAAAAAATTGATGAACACAACCCCCCCCCCCCCCCCATTTTTTTTATTTGGAAACCATCTCAAACAGCAGACGTGAAGCGGTTCAGTTGCATGCAGCTCACAGACTTTCCACAGGCGGACTCAAAAAATCAGTTTTCGGACGCAGAACACAAAGACAAAACAAAGAAAATCAAAGAGCTCCAAGCCCCCGTCTTTTACAACAACCTGTTAGCGGTGCATGACAAAGAAAAGAGAGACTATTAGCTTTTTTAACGTTGTATTGTTGCTGTTGGAAGAGATGTTGAAGTTCTAAAGCTCTTTAGATATATAGATTGATAGATCATCACTTATTGCCTATTCAGTGTTTGACTGTTGATAGATTATATTGAATTAGTTTTTTTATTGTTATTACTATTTGTGTCCAAAAACACCAATATAGCTTTCGAGTGGCACTCTTAAAACTTTTCCATCCTCCTGCATTCCCAGTAAATTATTACTATAGTCAACCAACTTGTCAACAGTGCGACCCATTTTACGGCCCTAAACCATAGCTTGAGAGACACAAACAATGCACTGTGGACTAATGTCTCACTTCTAATATTTGTTGACTTCTTGACTTAGCAAAGCAGCCACATTAGCATCCTGACACTTTGACATGAGGTCATAGTGGAGTATTCAGATTACGTCTCCAGAATACAAAAATGAAGTATCTGTACATTTTTAAACTTTTACTCTAAAACACTGCATCAAAAAAACGCAAGTACGGGAATGTGAAGCAAAAGGCTAGCTGGTTAGCCACATCTGGCACATTAGCATTAGCCATGCTAGCACAGATTCCTGCTGCTGTTTGACGATGTGATAAATATTGCCTGGATAGAAAAGCCCTAAGCTTTTTAATTTAATGATATCCATTCAATTACATTTTTTTCAATGTGTTAGCATGGTAAAAGAGAATTCTAGAAGGCCCACCTACAGCACAGGCTCTGTATCCGATCTTTGACAGTAGTCCGTTTTTTATGTACAATGGAGTCGATATAAACCCAGCACCACACTGAATGTCCATCCCAACAAGTCTTTGTTTCATTTGAACAAACCAATACATTTGAACATTTCCATTGCTGTTAGACTCAAATGGAGTCATAAGTTTCAGTAGCTGTGAGACAAAAATCATCAACGTTATGATATAAAATATGTTCTGCTGCTATCAAAGTCAAAACTACATGGTTTTATGATTTTTTTTACATGACAATGGTTTTCATTGTCCTTAAAAGGTCAATCGAAAGACAGGTGAATTATTAAAGAACCTTTAACAATAAATATCAACTTTTTTCATTCGTAGACTCTTAATACTGAAAGAACACTGCTGATACATGCGTTCACATAGGTAGGAAGCACTTTGGTGGAACCACTTTATGTGATGCATACTCCATGAAACTGGTACGGCTAATAGTTACCATAAATACCGATCGCTTATTAGCCTATTAGGAACTCGAGGGCTCTAGAATGTTCTGATTGTGCTGGACTATGAGAATCTTCCAGAAAATTTCTTCAGGGTGGTTCAGATGTTGGGTCTAAAAACCCCAAACCAGTTTTATGTACTTTTAGCAAAGTGCTTAGGAGTTTTCGCCTAATTAGTGTCACCTGCTGTTACTAAGCAAACAAAACCGCCTGTACAATTAGGATTGCCAGCAATTAGCAACTAGTAACATAAAAACAACACATCATTATGCTCACCAGTTATCCAAGTCTGGGCTAATATCTCCAAGGGTTATTCCTTCAGTTGGTGTCAAAAAGGTAAGAATTTTACAGTTCTTACAGCTTTGGGTGTCCCTGAACAAGTTTTATCTTCTGCTCTTCCATCGTTGGTTTGGCTAACCTTTCAACCGAATGTTGAATAATGTCTTGTAAAGCTGATTAGTGATTTCTTCTTGACCTGTGGCGCACTTGAAAACGTTTACATCTCGGTGCGCTGCAGACATGGCTGAAAAACCAACCACATTGCAATATTTCTGCACCACAATGGCGTTGCTTTCAGGTTTGAGTGAATTAATTTATGCGCCAAAAGACCCAACATCTGAACGACCCGTCCAAAATGTCACCAAAGTTTTATAGTGTTCAAAAGTTTCTTAAATTTAATGGGGTGTTTCCGAATGTTACCAGGATTCTGTAATGATCAAATGTTTTTAGATCATTCTGTATGCAAGAATACTGTCAAGGTTCTATGTTAAATTATTGTAATATGAAGGATGAATTACTTTACCAAGACATTTCAATAAATCAGATAATGTTCTCAGACGTATGAAATATTTCTAGAATGTTAAAATTATTCTAAGAAATAGGCTGCACCCGAAATTCCATACTAACATGCTAGTGCGCTAAAACAGTGAGATTTTTTATTATGTCCGAAATATTAGTATGGAACCATTAGTACGTGATATGCATACTATTTCCAGGGAAATATTACAGTATGCAAGCACTGGATACGCTGGCATTAATATTCCACAATGCAATGCAGTACTGGTGACAACAACATTACGTACAATAGCGGTCAGTGACCAAGGTAGTACTACATCAATATAGCTTCAATAGGTATAAGATGGCTTTCAGGAAGTGATGTGATACGCATTACTAGAGCAGTAAATCCGAAAAGATACATACTGCCGTTTATTCACACAATACATTTAACAATAGTACACATATCAAGTACGTAGCGCAAAGTATGCGATTTCGGACGCAGCGGTTGAGACTTTTTTTCGAAGGTTTCTGAGTTTTGTCCAAACTCTAGAATTTCTGCGAGTTCTAGAATGTTTGGTGGATTTAAGGGCACTCGGAAAACTACACATGCGTCTCAATTCAGGGGCGCATCCTTCAAAGGAAGGCATGGCCTACGAAGACCGCGAAGGCCGAACTGGGCCTTGTTAAATAGGACGGTCTGGTCTATGGGAAAATTATTGTGTCCTTCCTTACCCTTGCAGGGGTAGGCTCTGGGAAAACTAGTCTTGCATGCAAAAGCCACAAATCAACAGACAAGACGAATCAACAAGCATCTACTCACACAAAACACTGTGAATGGAAAGCTTCACACAATGAAACATCTTTTCCTCCGTGCCTACTGAAATAACCCATGAGTTATCCGTATGGCAACCTGGTGAAAAGTCTTGTTCAATTCAACTGGCCTGTGCTGGTTGTGTTAGCATCTTGCTGCTATCTGAATGCTGAATGAGTTCCCTGACCCTCAAATCTTTAAGACCTGCTAAAACTCCCACTATAAGATACACAGTTTTCAAAACAAGTAACCGAGTACTCTCTTCTTCATTCTGGAAAAATCTACTTATTGTAGCTTCATTCCAAAGACGCACTCCTGAGAACCAAAACTCACTGGCGTCTTGTCAAATGTTTGTTTGGCTGGTTCATGCATACAGCCTCTGAGCCGAGATTCAGACTCGGAGAAAGGCGGGATCCGACTCAAACTAAAGCAGGAGGGTCACGGGTTAGAGGTCTGTATATCGGTATGGAGCCATGCTAAAAGGCAGTGCTAGCCAAGGAGGGAAGGAGCAAGAAGAAAAGCACAATAAGGCAAGTCAAGGTAGAAAAGACAGAAGTACTTTGAGAGAAAGACAGCAAGAAAATGAAGAAGAGAAGAACACAGTATCACAAACAAACCTGTCAGTTTCACCGACGAGCAGGAATGTGTGCTGGCTGGATCATAATAGAGTAAGAACAGGTCGAAATGCACATACAGACACATACATGCACGTACATATACACCGTGCCTTATTCGGAAGTCTCCAAAGCTTCATTGGTATCCAGGCTGCCCCGGCTGAGCGGGGCACAACTGAGTGAGCACTGTGCTGTAAAAGACCATCATCTCGTCCCCCTCTCTTCTGAATTTCTCACGCTAAGATCCTCTCCTCGCCTCGTTCGCCCCGTCTCCAACGTTTCAGTCTGTTTTGTGAAAGCAGAATCGCACAGAAGCACAGAAGAAGAAGTAGAAGGAGGGCGTGGTTTGTTGTTTAACGCAAATACAGGCTGTTTTCGGGTTGTCTGGATTGGTCGGGGGTGGGAAGGGACAGGTCACTGGCGGGGCCTAATGAGGGAGAGGCACCAGGATATCTACGTAGTTGATGGGGAAGAAGCCTGACTGGCCGTTGATCATGCCCTCGTACCAGTTGTCGTCGATCTGGTTGGTCAGGGTGATGACGTCGCCCTCTTTGAAGCCCAGCTCACCTTCGTTCTCGGGTTCGAAGTCGTAGAGTGCTCGGCAACAGGGCTGGTCCATGGGGGCTGTGAGGAGATGCAAACAAAACAAAAGGGATAAGGCAAGTACAACGACCTCTAGTGGCCATATACAGAATCATAATTTCAAAAATACTTCCAAAAAGCAAAGGTAGAGGTAAGTCCAGGCTAAACGTACAAGAAATCTGGCAAAAGCTGGAATTAAGAACTTTTATTTAGGAAGGAATATAAAGGTGAAAAATATGTAAAGTATAACGTGAGATTATTTTATACTGTCATTTATATCATGATTTAAAGCAAATTGTATAAAAAGTTCATGTTCCTGACATAGACTTGACGGCTTTAATCAATGATCTCGTTATGATATCTTTCATGACGTGGGACAGGAGGAGAAAAGTTAAGTATGTTAGATACATTTCTGACCCTATTCTATATGGGCTGCAGATTCATACAGTACATAAATGTTGGTCCCTTTGAAAGAACACAGTAGTTTTTAATTGTCTGTGTTTCATTAGGACACTTGCAGAAGTCACTCATGTACAGATCTCTCCTTCTGCCCGAATGTCACAGGAACTTTCCAGCTACTTCAGAAATTTTTGGTGGGACAAACACGTCTGCTGGTTCGGGCCAGGTTTGTAGTCTGATCCCGGACAGCATGCACTTCTCTACCTGGTGATCTCCCTGGCGATTTGGCAGAGTGTATCCCTCCGTTGTGGCTCTCGCTGGGGGGCAGCAGCTCCAGCGTCATCCGGGGTTTAGGAGCGTACTCCTTCCTCGGTTTACTGGAAACTTCTTTTATCCTGGACAAAGGCCAGACACAGTTAAAAAAGTCTTGTCCACCCACATCGATTTATTCCAGACCTTTATCACAGGTGGGCGGATCAATACCTGTCCTCCATCTTGCTGGAGAGCTGTTGGAGGATTTCGGCAGAGCGGCTGTGGTATTCCAACTGAGCTTGAACCAACGCTGCCAGCTGGCTCACCTGCTCTATCTGCAACACACACACACGTTTGTTTTTTTTTGTCTCTATAAAAACATTTTTTGGACCAATAACAGGAAGTTACAGCAGCTGTCATCGTAAATGGAACAGTTACATAAATTACATAACATCAGTTCTTAACTGAAATATGGTCAGACGACATTATAAAACTGGAAAAAAAACCTCAGAAAATGGCGACACGTCCAGGTATTTTCATAGAGGATGAGAGAGAGAGAGAATTGAGAGGATGGGAGAGCGACGCCACCTCAAGATAAAGAAGCTGTTCATTCATTTTCCTCCATTTATTCAAACCAGGATAGAAGGCTACCCACCGGTTTGAACCAGTCAATGATTTAAACAAACACCAATCAATCAATATCAAGTATTGGGAGACGCAGCCCACGTGGGGGGGTCATGTTAAGATCTTTAGTTTGCTGGCATAATTGTAATGTAAAACCGGATCAAATGTAGCAAAAACATGAACTTTGGTTCAGACTTTCAGGTTTGAAAGCACCTGAAACAGATAATTTGCTAATCCTTTTTGAAATATACTCAATTGAAAACTGTAGAAAGACAATATATTTAATCTTTGACCTTTTGTTTTGATGTTTTGTGAATATACAGTATACTTATTCTGAATTTGATGGCAGCAACACGTTTCAAACTATTTGGGACAGGGGCAACAAAAGACTGGAAAAGTTGTGGAACGCTCACCTGTTTGGAACATTCCACAGGTAAACGGGTTGATTGGTAACAGGTGACAGTATCATGATTGAAAGGCTCAGGATGGGCCGAGGTTCACAAAGAGATTACTACATGGGCTCATGAAGACTTCATAAAGCTGTTGTTGGTAAACAAAGTTTGTTTGTAAATGATTGCATTCCATTTTATTTACACAGTGTCATAACTTTTTTGGAATCGGGTTGTATTTTGATAATCGCGTAATTGTTAATTTTTCAAGCAAAAATGTCAAACAGCTTTTCAAATGTAAGAATTTGCTGCCGTCCTCATCTTATATTAAATTTAATATCCTTGTTTTCCGACTGTTGGACGGACAAAACAAGGCGTTTGATCTCTCATCATTTTGTGCTGCTGTATAGAACAAACAATTATTCAGTTTATTAAGATAAGAGTTACCAGATTAATCATTTATGAAGATAATTGTTATCGGCAGCGTTAAGACTGTCCTTACGTCGCTCTCCAGCAGGTTAAACATGCTCTGCTCTGCGATCTCTTTGCTCTCGTCGAACTTCTCCAGCGCCTGTTTGATCTCATCTTCCTGGACTTTCCCCTGACGCTTCTTCTTGTAGTCGAAGTCCAGACGGCGGCCCTCCATCTTCTTCAAATGGTGCTGCAGGAGAGAGAAAGGTGATAAACTCCTACACAGCATCTGCAACATCAACAGCAATCTCACAGATAACAGGTGTTTTACTTACCTGTATCTCTTTGAGGTCTTTGTCGTGGAGGTTCTGCAACGGGTCGATGAAGTTCTGTTTGACCTCCATGTCCAGGGCATCCTTCACCTCCCCGAGCTCCTTCATCGCCTCGCTGGCATCAATCAGCGCCATACCTGCACACAGAGAGTGAGGAGGTGGACTGCACTTTAACAAACATCCTCTGTCCTTTTCCAGTCATTTTGTAGTTCCTCATTTCTGGTTTCTGGTCTCACAGGAAGTGCTGGATAAATGTCTGAAAACACAACTGGACCTTAAATTTAATAAGCTGCTTTCTAGTGAATATCGATCAGTGGTGGTAGAAATGCTCAGACCTTTCACTTAAACACACGTACAAGTATGCTACTTATTTGTAGCATTGAGCATCAGTACCTATCCTGAGTGACGTTACTGTGGTGACTCTCCAGGAACTGCACTCCTTGTCATTTCAGTGAAAATTAACTAAAATAAAATGGAATTGAATGTGTTTATTAGCCTTGATTTGGAGATCAGGTCAGCTGACAAGTCTCTTGTTAAAACATACTTTTTCCGGAGAGCCTTTCCTTATTTTATTTGAGTTTTAATTCTTGTTTTAGTTCTTGTTTTATATGTTCTGTTTTTAACTGTTTTTGATTTTACGATTATTAATTTATTTTGCTGCCTTGTGAAGCACTTTGTAACATTGATTTGGAAAAGTGCTCCATGAATAAAGATTATTATTATTATTATTGATTTGATCATTACATCATCACACACACACTGTAGTAGACGTGTGTGTGTGTGGGGAAAATAATATATTTTTTTTAAAGTTCTCAAGCATGTTTTCACCCAATCAACTTTGAAATAGAAAATATTTTGCATTTGAATAGATTCCTACCCGACATTATTGAAATCTAGTGATTTTCAAAAGCAAATATTACAAGTTAGCTAGCTAAAAACCGTCAAAATAAATACATGTGAAGCATTAATGGTGATGATATTTTGTGTGTGTGTGTGGGGGGGTGGGGGGGGTTCTTCATGATAATAGAGGTGATGATGTTTGAAAGTTGGCAGGTTAGCTGTCTTAGACTATATGGCTAGCTTCAAGTGGCCATATTATACTCATTTTCAAGTTAATATTTTTATTTTAGGTTTGGAACCAGGAAATGTTTGACCTCTAAGCTAACAGGCCGCCATCTTAGCACCATCAGTATGTGAATGTTCCCACTTACCGAAGCTTGACTCTTCCCCCAACTCCCGTCCAAACTTCAACATGGCGTCGCCCAGGACAGACTCAGCCTGTGGGTAACCAGGTCCCTTTTCTTGCCCACGGATCTTTGACATGGTGTTGATCATACTCAGCTTGGCTCTGGATGCTGCAGGCAAGAATCAAAAATGAATGATGCTATTTTAGGCTACATATTGTGGCAGTTAGGTGCAGGTTAACTGTGTGTGTTTCATACCTGGGTTAGGTTGTAGGTATTCTGTAGTTTTGGTCATGATGTCCAACACTGCTCTGCTGGTGATGTCCACCTTCTGCAGAAGGAAACACATCAGGAAGATTGTGAGAGATGAGCAACATTAAGCTGCTAAACAATAACAACAATAATCTACATATTCAGTACAATGATAGACACAACGCAGGCAGCTTGTAATTGAACAAATACTCGTTTAAAGTTAAAAAATTCAATAAATATTTACTCCAATTCTATTATTAATTTTTTTTGTGTGTGTGAATATTTAGATTTATGGGTATTTACCTTTTCCATTTCTTTGAAGTCATCATCTAGCTTGGTTCCTTCTGCACCTCCAACCTTCTCACTGACTTTCTGTGACAGGAAATACAAAGAAAGAAAGAGTTAGGATTTTCTGTTCTAAAAGACGAGCCCAACCTGAGAGAAGAACGGAGAGAAAACTGTGATTCTTGCTGCAAGATGAAAGCGAGAGCAGAGCAAACAAGAGCTGTTGAAGGAAAAAAACAAAACAAGAATGTAGGAAAAAGAGACAAAATGATTTATCGAACATGAGATGACTGATTGCACTTTGAGTTGTGAGTTTTCACCTTTAAATGTATTCATTAAAATATGAAGTGAATTAAAATATATTCTTCTGCATCTCAGTGAACAATCAGCTTTCACTGTTTTTTACTGTGATCCTTTAATGTTTTTCACATTTAAAGTTGGTGAAATGACTTCAGAGACAGTTTGTTTTCACAGTCAATCAATAAATCTTGAAATTTATGGAGGACCGAAACTGCCAACATTGAAAGTAAATAAAGAAACAAATAAATGACTCAATGAAAATATTAATATGCCATTAAATGCACCAAAAATAATATTAAACTGTAGCAATAATTAATTTATAAAATGTCACATAAATTGATACTTGTTTTAATGTGCTTCTCTATTGATTGTATTAATTCCCCTATTTATTACTTTCACATTTCATTTTCTATTTCATTTATTAATTTATTAATGTTTAGATATAATTATTTATGTACATATTTATTTCTGTATTTTTCCCCCTTTTTATTTCCCCACACACAAATCGATTATACATGCCTTTCTCCACCCACCGGTGAATTTATGCACAGTGATATTGATCAAGCAGAAATAAAGAAGTGTGGGGAAATAAATGGAAAGAAAAATGTGCCTGGAAAACAATACAGAAATAAATGTATAAATAAATAAGTACATTTAAAAATTAATAAATTGATGAATAAAAATGGGGAAAGTAAGTAAAAGGGGAAAAAGCAGTTGTGTAACAAATAACCACAGAACACAGCCATTTGTGCTGCTGTTATTTCAAGATTGTGTCTAGACCTCCATGAGCTTGATGAGATGGTGATAATCAGTGAGACCACAGCAGGTTAAAACAGATGTAAACAGGCCTCCCTTTATGAGTCTGATTGTCTTCAGATGTCTCAACCTTGAGTCCGTCTTTCTGTCATTGTGACGGCAGAAAGTGCCGCAGAGTGACACCTCTCGCTTTCTAATCGCCTCTGGCTGCAGGGAGGGAGGAGGGAGGAGCAGAGCGGGGCTTCCACAATCGTGACTCACAGCAGCCACCCACGCATTAGTGGGCTACACACACACGCAGTATATACCCATATATAAATGCATTCAGCTAGGCTACATATTGTAGAGCAGCAAGAGAACAGAGGACTGCAGAGAGGGAGAAATCCTCTATATCAATCATTTTGAGGTACTTTACTTGAGTATTTTCATTTTATACTACTTTACACTTTTACTCCACTATATTTTACTGGAAAATATTAGATGATATAATATTATACAGATATTATATTGATAGTTTCAAGCAGGAAAAAGCTGATTAATTGAACGATACCACCTCTCCTCCAATAAACCTTTGACTTTATTACAAACTGGAAAACTGTTGAACTTAAAGTCAAAGTAATAATAAATACCAAAACTAGAATGGCAAGAATTGCCCAAGGCCCAAGAGCCCTCTTATTTAAGCCTTAACATCAACTGCAGCAACTGATGACACTCTGTTAGTACCTTACTATCAACTTAGCTACACATTGGTGGTACTTGCAGGTTTCTAGAGCTATTTGTTACCGTACAGCAGCCAGGAAAAAACTACGCCCCTATGAAAACATGTTTAAATCAGTAGATCCGGATTTCTATTTGGATCCACACTAAATTGTACACACTCCTAGATACCAGCCCTCTAAATATGCCTGATTTTCAAGATCAATGCATTATTCCCTGGAAAATTAATGAAAATGTAAGGAAATGCCCTATCTTGCAATGTTAAAAAAAAGAGATAAATAATTCCTAGATCCGCCCCTTTATCCAGGTTCCGCGCCTAAATTTAATGGGTTCTTCCTTGGCCCATGCAAACCAACAAACGGGTAAAAACATGACCTCCTTGGCAGAGATAATTAAGAAATAAATCTAGAACTGAACATCAAACAAGACGTAAAATTTTTTTAGGTGGGAGCGAGTGTATCCTTGTTACGTTTGAGATGTCTATGAGACATTTCCCCGCTTAACTTGGTTTCATTTAAATAAGTTTTTAAGGTTCAAAGTCTCCAATATTTCACAAAAATGCAAAGATTAGAGGAAAGTCTAAAAACTGAAAACAGATTTGTGCATCAAAACTTTTCTCAAGACCCCTCAGATTTCTCTGTTGGTCCTTGGGAACCTCTGGACTAAACTCACTAACAACTCACTAACTGTACATCAATTAATTCAAACTGTAATATGATGTCATAGAAGTATAAATAATGTCAGTTACAAGGACCAATTTTCTGCTTCTACTTTAAGTACCTTTTGATGATAATACTGATGTACCTTTACGCAAGTAGGGTTTTCAATGCAGGACTTTTACTTGTCAAGGAGTATTTTTACATCACTGTACTGGTACATTTACATATGGAAGCTCATTATGTAAACACTCAAATCAAGATGACATGCAGGTTGTTGCTTAAGCTACGAATGCTGTGTGTGTGTGTCTGTGTGTGTATTCCTGGTCCGTGAAGCAGATGTCACACGTCTTCCCCATCAAACTAACAAACCATGCAAATATAAAGGTAAACATGTGTTTATATAACCGTGTACACACCTGAGCTCCTGTATGTGTGTTACAGAGGTTTTGATAAGAGTTGTTCTGATGACGAGAAATAAGAGACACATGGGTGCGAGTGTGTGTGTGTGAGGTGAGAACAGTAAAAAAAAAGGTGCATTATTAACAGATAAAGAATATTAAACCAAAGCAGGAAGAAAGTGAGAACGGCAGACAGATGAGGAGGAAGATGCAGTTGCCATGGAGACAGGGATCTAATTGGGCCCTCTCATGTTTCTAAGAACCAAACGCACACACTTGTCTGTGATGAACACTGAGTCTGGTTGCAGAGAGGTGGACTGACACACTGTTACATAACTGTGTGTCTCAGCAGAGTTACTGTCTAACACTGTTCGACTGTAGTTTAGCATCCAGGACTTCACTTTACACGATGTCTGATCCACAAAACAAAAAAACTTTACAGGATCAAAAACACGTAAAACTGTGATATTTTGCACAAAAGTCTATTTTAAATACTCTTTAGTTCATACAAAGCTAGAAAAAGGATAAAACAAGGCTGGAAGGCTCTAACCCTAACTGTAAAATAAAAATGGACGACATGTGAGCTCCCCAAAAGTGAAGCCAAAACATCTCGATCACCCCTTGGTGGCTGGCTGCAGTATAGGCCATAAACCCCACTCCCTCCATGTTAGCAGATGGGACATGGGCCAAACTAAAAACTCAAAGTACACCTCAAATAAATTTTTATTTTCATTTTAGTAGTTCTTATCACACTGATGTATGTTCAAGTGTTCATTTTTCTGATCAGTTTGGTTTTAATGAGTTATTTGATGCTATAAAAACGGGGTGAAACGTGATGATTGACAGCTGAGCCCTGCTTGCGATTGGGCAGGTGGGTGTTTGGACGGGAATTCAATACTGCAGCTCCACCCCCCGATTACTACTGCGCAGACTCTGGCTCCAAATAATGTCACCAGCGTGAGATGGCAGCGCTTGTATCCGGGATATTTTGGCTTCATTTTTGTACAATGGGAGGAAGTGGCCATCTTTATTTATGTCAATGATCTTTAGTTAGGCACGGCAATGCTTTACGCTAAATGCTAACTAGTTAGCATTCTGACTTTTTGTCCATGTGCTTTAAATAGTGCTTTAAATAGTGTCTCACCTCAGTCTTAAAATAATATATGTTGATTTTCTTTGTGACAATATAAATTTGTATATGTTAAATTTAGGGTTCAAGATGAGAACATTTAAAATAAAAAGACGGCTTCTGTCAATATCTTAGTGCATAGTCATGTGAGCATGCTCACAACATGCTATAATGCTATGTCCACTGTGGTTGTTTCTTGTGTTAGGATGCTAACAATTGCTAATCAGCACTGAACACAAAGTAGAGCTGAGGCTGATGAAAACCTTATTTCTTAAAACTTATTTGCTTACATTTAAGCAAATTAGCAAGCATTAAAAGTATGCTGAATTAGCTATTAGCAGTTGCTGTTTGCAATGTACCCATGAATATACAAACAACTATCACTGGATTACACCAACAGTCCAAAAAACTTAAAAACGTGATGATTCTCAGGCAAGTTCTGCAGTTATAAGGAGAGGGTTTTTTTTCTGATTTCAAAGCATTCATGTAGCCATTTATGTTGGGTGGACATCTGAGGTAAAATAAGTCACATTGAGCTTTTCACTCAAACTACTCCTGCAGTGTCACCTCCTTCAACTCTCACCTCACCGAGGAGATGATGTTTACATAAATTCAACATTACATGACCCGCAGAGGGCGCTGTGCTGAGACACTTCCTGTTTCCTGTATTAGGTTCTTTTTTTTTACACCTAAAGAGCCACAGAAAATTTAAGCATTTAATTTTGGTGGCATTAATCACATGAAAAACTCTAAATGTACCCATGAGTGTTGGCAGTGTAAGTGGTATACACACACACACGCAGAGAGAAAGTAGAACTAACCACCTTTTAGACCACTGAGGCATTAACAAACCCCATCTGTTCTACATCTCTCCTCCTCCACAGTTGCCTCTTACCAGTTTCTCTCTTTTGTTTTTGCGACTCCCACTTCCCACAACATTTTCTCCAAACTCCTCCATCTTTTGCTCACTTGTCATCAATCTTTCCTTCTTACCCTTCATCTTTCTTCCTCTTTAATATCATTTTATATTCAGGCCCCTTTCTTGCTGAGTCATTCCAAGAGAAAAATCTTCATTACAAATTACAAGTGACTGTCAGTGAGGAGATCACAGGTCAGAGAGTCACAGATCCCCCCCCTCTGCAGCTGACATTAATCTTGTGTGGAGGAGACGATCAGGGGGAGATATAGGAACCGGAGATGAGAGCTTGGCAGCCGGAGTCGCTTCATCTATCAGTCTGAACAGCTGCCAAAACACTCAAACACCATCTTGGACCGTAGATGGATAAAAGGCTGGATTGATGGTCAGCTCAGGCTATTTATCCAAAAAGTGTCTGTTCAATCAAATTTTTACTTTACTTTTATGCTACTTTATACTTCCACTCCTCTAGTACTTTATTCTTCACTACAGCCGAATAGGAAGCCTGAATTTCTTATTTTTTAAAATCCAGCTGAAACGGCATTTAGAGAGTACCTAGCTTCCGTATCTTGACGTATCTTTGAGTGAAACAGGATTGGTAGGCGGGACTTAACATTGGGAGGAATTTGATTTGAAAATTGAAAAGTGGGCATGTCCAACTATCAATCAAACAGCTAGCTAACTAATAAATCTTAGCTCTGTTCCACTAAAAGATGAAGATTGATTGATTGATAGGTGGAGGTCATGATATTATTGATTGAAGTTGACTGGTGGCTTATATATTGATTGAAATATATTCGTCATTTTACGATTATTTGAATCCTTGTTTACATTTTTGTCTGATAAAATACATTTATTTGATTTTTATATGATTATTTATAAGATTTATATTAATATTAATAATCTGAGTCTCCAATATTCCAGCAACTAAATTATTATAATTATTATTATTATTAATTAATAAATGTGGTTGCATTAAAAGAACAATATTTGCCTCCAAAATAAAGTGGAAGCATAAAGTAGCAAAAAATGGAAATACCTTAAAATTGTACTTAAGGAGTGAATTGCTTATTTTCCTTTGTTGAGATAAGTAGGCCTACATGTGTCATTACTTTGTTTCTTTCATGACGGTATTTTAATAATTAGATGCTAAAATCAGAACAATGTCCAATTCATTTCTATATAGGCAGATTTTTAAAATTCTGTTAAAATCAAATTTTTATCAGCAAACTTCACAATGTTCTTGTACAATAGGTCCCCCAGTAGCCCAGCGATCATTTTCAAGTTGTTTTACTGCAGAAGTTTTTAATAATTAAATACTAAAGTCATAGCCAATATGCATACATTTTGGCTGGTGATTTTTTTAAATTTACCATAAAGCTAATTTCGCAGACTGAGAAGTGATATAAAAGGGTTAAAAGAGCACTTTTCATTTAATCTTTGACTTTAATATTGGTGGGAATCATCAAAAGGAGGTGCTGCCTCCTCCTCGCTCTACAGGAACTTTTTAACTTGTGTTTGAGAGTTGACTTTTCCGACTAGGTGTATTCTTTGTAGAGCAGAATTATCATCATGTTGGAAGGAGGTGTTGCTGCTGTTGCTTTCCGTTTCATCACCATCAGTCTGGAGCTGAATTAAATTAAGATAAAGAGGGAGAATCTACAGGCTGCAGATCATCATGTGAAAGCTGCATTTTTTTTACTCAAAAACGATGTTCAGTGCAGCAGAAGCTCTAATAACTGCCTGAGTTGTTCTTTGCTTTTGAGCCAGAGATGATTTTAGAACAGAAAGTGTCAAACTTTTTGTCTTTGAGCCAGGTTTCTACACCCGCTCAATTTATTTTAATAGCAGCTGGGATGGTTATATCATCAGATGCAGAGGACTGGTTCAGGAAAATTATGCAAGCAGGAGCACGACGAGGAACCCAAACACCTCTTTTTCCTTCTGAGAAATTATGATTTGTTACTTGTTAGGGAGAAAATGTGCAGAAGAAATTTAATTACCTTACAGAGCGAGAAAGGGAGGCAAAAGTGATAGCTTTCTGGTATTTTATGATGTGTAGATCAGTCCTGTCTGTCTGCATTAAGCTTTTCTATGGTGATTAGGTGTGACTGTCTCAGAGAAAAAATGTCAGGTGATGCATAAAGAGCAAGAAAGTCCACACATGGAGGAGGTTGGGGGAACTTCCCCCCAGGAGACCGAGGTTCGTGTCCAGGTTCCTGGTTTAGACACCGTTAGCTAATATGTTCCATACTCGGACACTTCTGTCCTGCCGCATTTTCCTGTCTTTTCCCCCTGGAAGTGTGTCTGTATTTTCGGCTAAATCACCGGCGATTGCGCCCTTTGACAGACTCTGGTAAAGACAAAGCTAAAGTAAATGATTAAAACGATATACCTTTACAAACATAAGAAGTTAGACTTTTCTTTAACACAATTCGATTAACTGATAACATTACACGATCACTTATATTAATAATTAAAGTGAAATTTCATCAGAATGTTAGCATAAAAGCACCGGGTTGTGGAAACAGTCCCGTTAACCTGTTTTAACTTTCATCATGTACGTAATATTATCCCAAGCCATGTTTTTTTCCGAAACCTAACCAAGTCGCTTTGTTGCCTAAACAAACGAATGAAGGAAACGTGCATCTACTCATGGATGAGAGGCTCGTACTTGTGACAGGTTGGGATGTAAACATTAATGGCGTCCTCCTCAGCTGAGCTGTAGCGTTAGCTAGCCTGTCATCCATGAGTAGAAGCTTCCTTCTGCGCGATGATACAGAAAGAAAATAGTTCCTCCATGAAACTGCTCACAACAAGGTCTGTGAATTGTCTTGAGTAACCAGGTCATGATTTCTGGAAAGAGACATTGCTGTTGAGTTTTTCAAATGTATTTTTTGGCGCTTTGAGCACCACAAGCGAAGTGCCATCTAGTTCCATTATATTGGAGAGAAGGCAGACATCTCTACAGCCGATATCTCAAAAACTGAGCAACTCACACCAAAACTATCTAGATGGATAAATAGCACTACAAAGAGTATATGTCAAACAGTTTCCTAAAAAACATCCAGCAGACATGGAACAACATTATAATTCATTCGGAGTCGTGTTTGTGTCCACCCTATGAATATAAAGCAAATTAAAAATCTTTGCTTTTTGCTCTCCACCAGCTCATTACACAAATATAGTGAGTTTATCAGAGCTGGGTTGCTGAGGTTGATGAGACTGAACCAGAACAGTCAATCTTTCCTAAAGCATAAACAATAATATAGAAGATTCCACAAAACACAACTGTGATCCATTGTCAATGTGTTTTGGTTTTAAAAGGATGTCTTTAAATTACTGTATTTTATTTTTTCTACAATTTTAGTTTTTTTTCCTGCACTTGTTTCAAAGATTCTTCATAAAGATAAAAAATAAGATCTTCTGTCCTTTAAATATCAAATTTAAAGGATACAAATGCAAAACAAATGCTTTCTTTTCTGAAAGACATGTTCGACTTTGGAAAGATAAGTTTGTCCCTCTGGTGGGTGTCCCCTGGCTAAGCTTCTTTTAAAAGCTTGTACTGTTTATGAGCCCAAAACAGAAACAGATAAAAAAAAGCAATAGAGTGAGTGAATATAAGTGAGCGAAACACAAAGAAAGCATGAGGCTTGAAGTAAAATGATGCAAGACAAACATCACAAGCATCAGCCATTCTTTTTGAAACAACAACACAGTGTGTTTTAGTTCTGAGGCCTAAAATCGATTCTAATTAGATGTCTCTGTAACACTGAAGGGCATGAGGATGCTCAGGAAGCAGAGATCACACACTCACTGCCTGTTTCTGTCATCCATCTATCAGGCCAGTGATCAGAATCTGATCCTGAAACCTCTTTGATTTGTGATCAGAATCTACGCTGCCTTTTAGTTAATATACAGACAGACATGATGGGCTTGAAAGTGACTCTGAGCTAGAAAGGACAAGAAAGATCTGAAGAAAAGCTGGGAGGATAATAAGAAGACACAGTGGTGGGAGGATCAATGGAGAAACTGGAGGAGGATAGAAGAAGAAAAATTAGATTGGACAAGAAGAGAACAAAACAACAGGAAAACAGGAGTGGAGGATAAGTGTAAAGCTCTCTGGGTGTAAACAGCTTCACGCGTTGCATTTTAATTCCTGCAGGTTTCAGTTCTCTGCAGACGCATTCTAATTCTCAAGAGGCGAAAGTGAGATTTGAGCACAAAGCCTCGGACCAGCTGCAGTGCAGCAGCTCAGAGACCACAAACACCCCAACAACACTCATGCACCATTAACTACAACAGAAGTAGAAGAAGAAAAAGAAGAAGAAATTGCATTCAAAGATGATGAAAAATGATGCTGAGATACAGAAAAATACCCAGTTAAGAGTAAAAAATATTCAAAAGTGGATAATAGTGAGTGAAAACAAAAGCACACTGAGATGAAGTCGTTTGAGATTATATAACAATGATGGCTTATAGCTAACATTCACTATGATAGCTGACATTACCTAACAATAACTGTGATGGCTGATATTAGCCAACATTACCAATGTTATCTAACATTACCTAACATTAGTTAAGACAGCTAATGTTAAGATAACTAAGGTTAACTAACAATAGCTGTGATAGCAGACATTAGCTAACGTTAGCTATGACAGCTGACAGTGGCTAATATTAGCTATGACAGCTGAGATTAGTATCATTAGCTATGACAGCTAACATTGACATTTGATAACATTAGCTATGACAGCTGACATTAGTTAATTTAGCTATGACATCTGACAGTAGCTAACATTAGCTATGACAGCTGACAGTACTACTGAGCTATAATAGCTGACATTAGCTGAAGTTTTTGCTTGTTCCAGTGGACCAGACCAGCATAATGTCAGTTAAAAGTTAACGTTAATTCAGCCTGGTTCTATGTGAAAAAATAACAGCAGAGAGAAACAGACTCGACATATTTGTGTTCTGGGAGTTTCAGGTAAAATTGTGGAAGCTGTATACTACGTGTGTGTCCATGGGATTTAGTATGACAATATGTAAATCAACTCTCTTTGCTCCTCCCTTTAAATCCCTCCTCTCCATGCCAAAACGATGACAGAGTTGAAACTGAAAAAATACTGACAACACTAAAAAAAACTGTCATTGAAAGAAGACAGGCATTTAAAAAATCAGATAAAAAAAACATTAAAATACAAAAAGAAAAAAATAACAATTAATTAATTATTACGATAATTTTTTTAATGTCTGTACAAATACAATGTTTCAATGTCCACAGTTCAGGTTTTGTTTTCAATGCCAACTTTTATGTTCAATGCCAATATTCATCGTCACTGTTCTAGCCCCATAGATGTTTTAAAAAATTGACAGATTTAATTTTGGTGGAAAGTTTTTGTTGTGGATCTGGATTTAATGCAAAAAAGCATTGAGTGTTTTCAATATACTAGACGTGATTTGTTTGTTTAAAAGTTGTACTCTTTTATTCAAGGATCCACCATCAAAAAGGCAAATATGTCCAAAAATAACCACTTTTACTTGAAATTTGGTGTTTTAAAAGCAGCAATACATTGTGTCACTACCTTTTGCATTACAATACTTATTATGGATGTCCCAACCAAATTTGTTTTAATTTGGGGAATGTATTGTGGTATGGTTCATTACCAATATTTAAAAACATAATTTTAACCCAATTAAGGTAAATAGATATTAAGACTAGTAAGCCAAAATGAAGCTGACTGCGAAGAAGACAATAATGTTTGCAAAACAAATTCTTCAGCATGATTGAAATAAATGACATCTATAACTAAAGGCCAGTGAGCAGAGACATTGAGAGCTCTTTTCATTTGTTTTAGTCCCTGAGATGCTCCTCTGGGAGTCATGTTAATGCACAATCAATTCCTGATCAATAGCCGGTCTATACACAATGAGCCAAGAGTGACAGAGATCCATAACTACTCAAGTTTATGTGTACAAACCCTGTGGATCAATACACAGCAGAGAGTGGAGAAGAAACAGAATTCCTATTTTTATACACAGACGTCTGTCATTGTGACTTAATGACTTTGGTAAACAAATGAGAAATTATCGACGACTGTCTTCTATCTCATGAAGCACACTTCCCATAAGCCCCGTTTCCACCTGCTGCCATACAGATGCTGCTTGAAAGATCAAAGAATAAACAATACATCTCACTCTGAGTGACAGATATTGTTTTGGAAGTTTCAAGTAGAGCAAGACCAATATATCATATGTGTGTGTAAGAACTTCAGCCGACATATCAATATTGAGGTTGTAAAAAGCCGAGGCATTGATACTTTTTCAATACCACGTTTCAATACCAATACCATAAAATAATACGATATCCAGATTTGATTATTATTAAAAGTTGAATTTCAAAACCGACAGCTGCAGAGATATTAACATTATAACAAGTACAAATACTGTTTCTGTACCAGCACTGTGTGCATGTTGTTAATTACAAAAAAATTAAAAAATTTCGTGCACCTTTCATGTGTTTGTTGCTGTGGTATTGAAAGAGGTATGGAGTATTATTTTTTTATATTAGTATGCATGTATAGGGCTATTATTGTTGCAAAACTATTTGCAAATGTGAGTGGAGAGTTGTGTAACTATCTCAATCCGTGTGTGCGTAATCAGATTTGTAAATGTGTAACACAATCTCTAAATGCGTACTGAGATTTGTGAATATGTACAGGAATCTGCAAATTCGTAATCAGAATCTATGTGTGTGTAATCAAATTTGCAAATGTGTAAAAAGTATCTACTAATCTGCATTCATATTTGCAAGTGTGTTGAGATTTGTAAATATGTAGACAAATCTGTAAATGTGTATATATTTACAAATTTGTCTGCATATTTACAGATCCCCGGCTATTCCATGATAAGGATAAAGATAAGGATACAGGTAATTTAGTTGGTTGAACAGATACAGATAACGTTGTACTCACTCATCCCTTGTGACAACCTTACGCGATATTGGATTTTTTTTTTTCTCTCCCTATGTCGGTATCAGCCACAAAAATCCAGTACCTGTCAGGCTCAGGTTTCAAGTCAAGGCCAGGAAAAGTCACATTTGGGACTGTGATGCTGTGATGCTGCAGTGTTTTCACATCTCTGCAGCACAAAGTAAGTAAAATGTTGTTGTAACTTACAGGAATGATGCCAGAGCTACAAAAGCAAGGCACAGGTTGTAAAAAACTCTTCAAACTGTACGTGGTCCTGTTAACAGGCTTCAGCAGCTTTTAGGCATGTCGTGTGTGAGTGCGATGGTGCGACAGTTCAGTTATATAACATGGGTCACTCGCTACTACTGTAACACACACATAAAAAGGATGTCATGTTACAAGCAGAGACTCGATGGTGGGAGAAAGTGTGGAGAGAGAAAAAGGCGAGTGAAAAAGAAGATGAATATGTGTGGAGAGCAAAATAAGACGCAGAGAACCGAGAGATGAGATATTCAGATGAACATGCCTGAATAAAAAATCTAATATGCAAGAGGCAGAGTGAAACATTAAAGTGTCTCAGACATAGACACTGATCTCTGTTAATAAACTGGTAAACTGCATCAATGATATTAACTGCTGGATGTCCAGAAACTTAAATACTGACAAGACTGAGATACTAATAGTTGGTCCTAAAAGTCACACATGAGATCTTTTCTCGCCTGGCATCGCTGTCTTTGAAGCACAGTCAGAAATCTTGTTATTATTTTGGATGCAGATCTCCATTTTAAAATTACATTCCCGACATCATCAGGACAGTGTTTTTGTAATCACTTTAACATCTCAATCAATAGCACATTGAGTTTACTTGTAATAAAATGTGCTATATAAATTAAATTGCCATTGCCATGCTGGATCAATTTCTCCATTAATTTGTATTCACATCATAAAGCCAACATAAAGTATATTCCAGCTCATTCACCCTGTCAGGAGCTGCTGGAGTCACAATTCACAGGCTGCCAAATGACTCTGTGTGTGTGTGTGTGTGTGTGTGTGTGTGTGTGTGTGTGTGTGTGTGTGTGTGTGTGTGTGTGTGTGTGT
>JBBPCS010000156.1:0-11198 GCA_037974645.1 Hollardia meadi
CCCCCCCACCGCAGCCGTGTTTAGATGATCGGTGTAGCTGCTGAACTCATTAGAATTTTATTTGGGCTCATACAATAGAATTGAACTTGCAGAAAGCATTTTAATGCAATGGGATAATTTTTCCAGTTTTTAAAATCTATTGCAGCTCCTAAAGTTGACATTCATCTGCAGTTTCAATGAAAACCTAATGTTAAACTGTAAAGGTTTGGTTTGGAGGAAATACTCGAGTTAAAATCATTCATGCTCACAGGAAAAGCTGTACTGTTCCCACTCAAGGGAGGAAGTGTGACACAAAGCCTGTTTACCATCATGTTTTCTGTTCTGGCTCTAATGAGAATTTATTATTGTTCTATCGAGCAACTCTTCTACTCTTGGATCTCCTTACATCTTTCTCTCAATCCCTCTGCTATAATCTGCCCTCCATCACTCTTTTCCTCCCCTCTTATCTCCTCCTCCAGCCCTGTCTTTGCCTTCAGTCTATTTTCTCCTCTTTTCTCCTTGATTTCTGTATTAATCCCCTCTTCTCTCCTGTGCCTTCTCATCTTGTCTAATCTCCTCTCATCTTCTATCGAGTCTAATCTTTTCTCTACTTCCTCCCTTCCTTTTGCCTTCTCTCTCCTACTTTTCCTGTCCTTGAGCTGCTCTTTTCTGTTGCACGCCTCGTCCCCTTCTTTATTTCAGTATCTTCCATAAGAGACATCTGGCTCTAGTTACTTGTCTGAGCTGGAGAAGGGCGGTGGTGGGATGGGAGGACTGTTTGACTGTGGCCCATCCAAATCCAAACACTCCTGCTTTGCTCAGACAAGTCATCCGAGGCCGCGGTTCAGCAGGAAGCCTGGCAGAGCGGCTACGGCAAGCAGCAGGGGATGTGAAGGACAAACCCTGCCTTCTGTGTCAAGGCTCTAACAGGGTCAGAAGAATAAAGAGCTGTATCTCAATCCCTTAAATTCATTTTAAACAATTTCAAAATGGCACCTTTACAATTCCTGAAACTAAATCCACTTTTTTGAGTTAATGTTTTCTATGCAACGTGTGCGTCAGTAGTGGGCAGCGGAGGTAGACACCTCCAGCGAGGTGGAACGACGAGACAGAGCTGTGACATTTTGTCCACATGGTTTGTGTTCGACCCTCAACCAGGAGATTTAAAAGCAGCTAGCAGCAGTTAGCAGCTAACTCAAAGAAGAAGAAAAACAACTGTTTATGTTTACAAATTGTGGAGACAGCGCGAGGTTCGCGAGCTACTTACCCTCCGAGCACAGATCATCCGCATCATCCCATAACAGGGACGGTAAATGATTGTTATTGTCATGTTATTCCATTGTTTACAAAGCGCTGCTCGTCGCGCATGAAAACGTCACACTAGACTCCTATCAAGATTGCTATCCTATTGCTATCTAAAATCACACAGTGGAGCGGCATTGTGACGCTGTCGCGTTTTTCAGTGTAAATAAGCAAAGACGCCGTAGAGGTCTTCGTTGCGGCGACATTGCGCAATCTCTGTGTAAAAAGGGCTACTGGCTTATGTGAAGATTGATCACAATCTCAAATCATCAGATCGCCCCACCCTCGTTGGTTTAGAAGAAAAGGCCATATTCTCAAGAATCTGTTGGCTGATTGGGGATCAGTGTTTGTTAGAGAAGATTTGCTTAATGGCTAAAATAATATTTGTCGAGTGGGATAGAGTTTGGAAAACCTGAGGTATATTTCCCAGAAAGGTACATAGCATGTATTTGGTACAAAGCCAGAGTTAGTTTCGTCATATATTTGTTAATGCCTATATGACCTGATGTGTGGATGTGCTGTCCATACACAAAAATCTGTCTAATCAATTAGATATCAGCTATCAGTATAGGGGCAGGGCAAAGTTAAAGTGGCATTATAAATTGAACATCTTTGGTGACCAAAATAAACGTGAGAGCATCAGGTTCACAAAGTGAGAATCTTATCTGCTGTTCCACAGTTTGTATTTTAAGACCTTGAATAGAGATTGTTTTGTGTGAGTGTGTAAAGAACTCAAAACTACTCGTGTCAGTAAACCTGACGATTACTGAGGAGAGATGAGAGAGCTCGAGACACTAAATCAGTCTGATCTCAGAGTCCCACACAGGGAGGTCAGGGGGGTCGGCCCCTCTTATCTCCTCCTCTGGCAGACAGACGGGGAGGCAGAGTGTCGTAAATCAATCCCACCTCTGCTCTCGTCTGCTGTGATTCAAGCAACACAATTCTGGGATCCCACGCATTTCTATTTCAGAACTCTGGGCTTTCTCCTCACCAACAGAGTTTCCCACATATTGATTTATTTGTGGCGGCCCACCACAGTATCAACATTGACCACCACACATTGATTTTCTATTATTTACTATTTTAAAGGTTAAAATCTTGTTTCATTGTTGATTCTTTCAGCCCCTTCTTGTCTCCATCTCTCACAAACACAACAGGCCCATCGATGAATAGCCCCTTCTCTCTATGAAGGGAGAACTATGACTACAACTATGAGTTAAAACATGATCATCATGAGGAACGATTGTTGTCGGCTTTTCCTCGCAGACAAGACGGCTGGTTCAAGTCCGGAGTTCATGAATGCTGAGTATCATGAACACCTCTGCACAAACTTGTCCAAAACTGATGCAGTCAAGTAAACGAAGTTAGTCCATTCACAGTGTTTTTCTTCAAATAAGTTATTAGCAAGAATGGAAGGAGCCTAGCTAGCCAGGATAGCTGTAAGTTAACATTAGAATACAGGCAGGTTGACGAGGTTAGCACGCTGTATCTAGCCGTCAGTCGATATCGACTGAATGCAGGTGGATCATGTTAATCTTCATTCTGTAACTCTGACATTGAATGTTTGCTCCCTCAATCCAGATGAAAATTGAAAACTATTTTCAACGATAAAGGAGAAGACTCAAAACTCAACAATATATACAGAAGCTGTATACATTCTTCATTAGACTTTAATCAGTAGGGCTGTCGCGATTACCACAAATATTGCTATTGACAAGCCAACTGCAGGTGATGGCAAGAAACCGCAACAACTGCTATGTTCCCGTTTTTTCTTTTTTTTCATGAGGCTAACCTCTTCTTGATTTATGCTAAATGAATGACTCAAGCAATGCGAGGGTCGGTACACGGTTCAAGTTCAAGGATGGATCGATACCGGCTGTCCCTGACCCGACCCTTAAACTTGGAATCTCCAAGTTTTGTTTCATGAAATGTGAGAAAATGCTGGTTACATCCTCTCTCAAATGTGATGATTTGCTACTTTTCTGTTTTATATTATTGTAAAAAGAACAATCAACTGTTTGGCCGGACAAAACAAAGTGTTTGAAGAAGTCATCTCATTTTTCTAACTGCTGTCTGATTTAAAGTTAAGTGGGAAAAAAAAGAAATGGTAGAAAAAATAATAAATGACAACCCTAAAAGAGACTTTTAGTCAGTGGAGAGGTCAACTGAGAATTAAAGAAATGTGAAATTTATGAGTAGATGTAAAATTCAACATACAAGGAGAGTAAAGTTTCCACTAACACTGACTAATATGAGGTTTGAATGGAGTGATAAATGAAAATGGTAATGTGCCATATGAATCCCATGTGATTAATATGAGCTAAATGTCTTTTGGTTGCAGCATTTCTTTCATGCACGGCTGTAAAGGTCAGCAGAATGTGGACTTCTCATGGATGTAGTTTTCTTGTCATTTTCACCTCTAGCCTGTGTTTTTTAATTAAATGTTGTGAAACAGCAAGAGGAACTTTCTACGTTTCCTTTTTGGAAATCAGGAAGTAGCTCCTGCCAGCTTCTCCTTCTCTCCTCCTGCTGCATTTCACATGTTTAACATGAAGTAAGGATGGATGTACTGTACCTCCCACCGGCCGTAGGTCATGAAGAACAGGGAGAAGGGGATGGCCGTGCCCGACATGGCATGTGTGGACGGCATGCTGTACTCCGAGTTGTAGAACATCTCCACCTTGACCACAGGTGGCGAGGAGGGCCGAGACCACCCCATCACATCCTTGGTGCACTGACCCAGGTACATGACCCAGACCCACACCATGATCAGCCTCCTGCTCACAAAGGCGTCCATGTTCCACATGATGAAGGGGAAGAAGGTGATATAGAAGAGCTCGTTGCCCAGCTCGGTTCCGAAAGTGAACAGGTAGTACAAGAACCGGTTCTCGATCATGAACTCCTGCCCGGCGTCGCCCGTTAGAGAGTTTTTGCGAAGGGGTTTTAAAGTGCTGCTTCCTGGGGGGTCTGAGACTTGACTGCCCTTCTCCGTTTCGGTTGCTCCTCGCCCGCTGCGACCCGCTCCGGTAGCCCCGGCAAGGCTGCCCACAACAACCGCTTCACCCCCGGCGGTCGCTGCGGACATCACTGCTCCGTTCTGGGGGGGATTTTCACTTTCCTCTCCGTGACTTTTCACCGTGATAGAATCGGCAATCCTCTTCCGAACACCCACTGCTGTCGTTTGTACTTTCTTGCCTTCCCCAGCTCCGATGACGGCCAAGTTTTCACTCTCATTTTTCCCGGTGATGTGATGGTGGCAAGCCCCGTTGTTGTGCGAGTGAGTCCGGTCCGCTGCCTTGCTGCTGCTGGTGGTACAGCCAGCAGAGACGGTTCTCGAAAACGTCCCGCGTACCCCACAAATGTGCTGAAAGCGGGCGACAAGGTGGGGGTCTTGCAGATAGTCGAACAGTTCTACCAAACGGCTTCTTTTCTCCATGTTTAAGCCGGTTTTTCACCCCCAACACAGCTGAAAGAAGAAGCACGGACTCCGCTACTTTCTCCAAACAGCGGATGGTGAACGCTAGCTCTCCGGCTAACGTTAGCTAGCTGACCCGAACATCATGGCAGAGCGCGACCGAGAAGTGAACCCAGAACCGTTTTTAAACTATAACAAGTTGTGACGGCTGGTTTTATTGTTCAAACGGAGATTAAATGCCGTTTGTAGTTAGACGACAGCGGGGAAACCGAACGGCTCTGTTCTTGTTCGACAGCGTCCAGATGCGTTCAGGTTTCTGCTACCTCGTAACCTGCAACTGACAGATCTCCTGACAACCGTCCGGGGAGCGCGCCTTTAATGGTGCCTTCTGGTGCTGTCGGAAATTTCGCAATTCTTGCTCCAGCGGTCAACTTTGTACCCATTCACGGACGCAGGCTCAGAACACCAGTCTCGAGTATTTTTGTGGGAATTTAGAGGGGTTTTTTTGCAACCTTCGGGGGAGTTTACATCCTAATTAAAAACATACACATAGCGGTTATTTTACAACGATTTCCAGTTTAGACTAGACATAATTTGTCAAATTTTAGGCCGATAAAAATACATTAATAAAAATCAGTGGCGATATTAGTGTCTATAAACGATAATACCTTGCATTCAGTGGTGGAAAGTAACTAAATCCATTTACTTTGTCTGGTTTGATACAATGTGGAGGTACTTTACTTTATTATTTCCATTTTCTGCTACTTTATACTTCTACTCCACTACAATTCAGAGGCAAAAATTTTACTTTTTACTCCACCACATTTATTTGACAACTGTAGTGACTAGTAACTTTACAGATTTACTTGAATAATACAGAAAAATAAATAAATAGTTGATCCCTGAGAAGAAATTCACAAGCTACCCAGCAGAAAAAAACATGAGAGTGATGAAGACATTAATTATAATACAATGAATTACGCCTACATTATTTTGAAATATGTCATTGTGCATAATGAGTACTTTTACTTTTGGTACTTTAAGTATATTTTGATGCTAATACTCTTGTACATTAAGTAAAAATCTAAAGACTTTGACTTGTAACAGAGTATTCCTACACTGCAGTATTGCTACTTTTAACTGCGAACCTCTTTTTGTTTAACAAATTATATCAAACTGCTTGATCTGATGTTTTGAATAAGTCAGAAATGTTTCCGGTGACCTCAGTATTTATAAAATCTGGGCTGCAGTCCTTCATATGAACTGTATTGAAATATTTTTTGTTTTTCTTCATCTTCTTTAATGGTTTTAATGTTAAATTTTTAAAACACATTTTATTATCATATCTACATACAGGTGTTGTTTGAAAACTGTGGAAATGTAAATAGAAATTTAAACATGATATATTGACAATTATCTTTTTAAAAATGAAGAACATTTTGTCGCCATTATTATGTTTTTTGGTTCTAACTGAGCACTGAGGGCATTTGGGACATGAGCCTCTAAAGTTTGAGCTTGTAGGAGCACTTGAAGGCAACAGCAGCTCCGCGCCCGCACAGTCGACGTGCCTGACGTCACGACGTAACGTGACCAGCGTCTTCTTAAAGATGATAGATAGATAGATAGATAGATAGATAGATAGATAGATAGATAGATAGATAGATAGATAGATAGATAGATAGATAGATGCATGAAAACACATAAACACATTGTCACTTTACATACTTTATTTGATAATCAATCACTTGAAAAAAAAAAGTTTCATGGCCCTTTTTCAAAATAGTTGATCTTAAATATGGAATATTTTTATATTTTCATCAAAATATAAATTCTTGTTTTAAAATAACAAACTTCTCTTTAATAGTTGCCTGCAGTTTGTTGTTGTTGTTTTCCCATCGCAGTGATTGTTATCAAGATGCCCAGTGAAGTTCCTGAAGACACAGACTGAACACTTAAAACACAGAAAGAGACACTGGAAAAGGATGTATCATACAGCAGATTAGCAGGCGTCTTAAAGCACGCATTGTGCCTCATTATCAACATTAAAACATCTTCTGACAATTTAGCAAATCTCAGTTCCTGTCACATTTCAGCTGCTGTTAAAACCAGGACTGATATAAAGAAAATATGGAATATAATATCTTTTTTTTTAGACATTCTGCTCTCTGAAAACACTGTCGGACTGAGAATCAATCGCAAACAAATGATCGGTGAGCAGAAAGAAAATGTTGTGGCTTCTTAGAGCTGAAGAGAAGAGACGCCATTTTTCTTTTTCTTTTTTAAACCACAAAAAAGCAAAACACGATCTCTTTCACCAAAAGGGAAAACAGCAAAGAAATATTATTATCCTTTTTAATAAAGCTTGAAACCCATTATTTAGCATAAGTAGTATACAAACATTTAACTTATGGTTTATTACACAGTTTAATGCAGTTATATGTAGATATGAGGACATTTTAAGTGTTTAGAGTGTTTGTCAAAAATTATAACTTCACCTATGAAGACATATTTTATATAAGTATATCTGTATTGTACTATATTTCATCATCAGCCTCAATTCTGCATTCAACTGCATTACAGAGCTTTAAAAACATTTATTAAATGTTTATATACTGCTTATAAAAACTAAACGTGGATTTAAAGTCTTAACATCTTTTCTTTTCATTCACCTGCACATGAGTTCTTTCACCAGCAGAGGGCAGCAAAGTGATGCAAAATGAAATATTGAATGAACAACGGGACATCAAATACAGAGAAAAACACGGTCTTCCCACAGGCAGTAAACGCACCTCAGAGAATGAGTATCAGTTCACACAGTCCAGGGAATATTACACAGCATATTTCATAAATCACACAGTAGCATAAAAAGATAACAGAAGCATATCGGCGCATATTCTCCACGCAAGCCACGGTGCATCGAAAGCAGCCTGCAGTGCGTAAATCCCTGAATACGCTCACGGTTCACATGAGCAACAACAATAATAAAAATCAATGACACAACATCAACAGCAAAACAACTCCTGCCTGCTTCAAGGCTCCCTCACATCATAGTAAATGGCAGTGACGCTGCGACAGAGCTCGCGTTTGACATCAGAGACCCTGTTGATCCTGAGGCGGACAAAGAATCAGGGTCTCTCAGGTGTCTCAGACAAAACAGACCCCGAAACTGAGGGGGAACTATGGCAGCTTTCCTGTTGGTGATTTTGTCTGTAACATGAACCGACGTTCCGTTTCCCAGCTTCGAAAAGAGGCCGTCAGAGTGAGGTCTGGACAGTCAGCCGTTGTCGTCCAGGTCGTACAGAAGGACCTGGTGGTTGGGGGCGAGGCCCGGGCAGGTACCCAGGCTGTACAGGCACCCGGCCGACGGGCAACAGGGCACCAGCCGGTAATGCTGCAGCTCCTCCAGGCCAAAGGCCGGAGAGCAGCAGTCCATCACCAGCACCTTCACCCTCGTCCTGTCCGGGTACAACAGCCTCCGCTGGCCCCTCTCTCCTGTAACCTCCTCCTCCTCTTCCTCTTCCTCTTCCTCTACTTCATCTTCTTCTTCCTCCTCCTCCTCCTCCTCCTCTTCGGCCTCCAGCTCCTCCTCCTCATGGTGGATCTTCCTCAGCAGGTTGTTGATGAGGACAGAGCGCCTCAGGTAGGCCTCGGGGTCCTCCAGGAACCTCAGCTTCTCCAGGGACAGCTTCAGGATGCAGCTCCGGTCCTCCTGCAGTATCAGGTGCTGCAGATAAACACAAAGGCAGAGGATCACTTTGTGATTTCACATTTTTACAATTTTATCCTCAGCAGTTTAGAAGGAGGATATCCGAGGAACAAGCTTAGATTTGCAGCTCATAAAAGCAGATCAAAGTCAGGGTCAAAACCACGGCACAAAACAACTAAAACATTCACGTGAATCACATCATTTTCTTATAAAGACATCAGACCATCGGAAAAAGAAGACGTAACAACACACTGTAATAGTACTTCTCTGGTTTAACTGACTCCTGAGTCAGATGTTCCGAATTTTATGAAACAACTACAAATCTTTAGGATGAAAGTGATGAATCTCAACAGGAAACACGTCAAAGGAGACATGAAAAGATATGGAAAGTTCTTCAAGCTGCAAACACACATCCTGAAATCTTGAAGAATGCTGTTGTTGTCTAAATCACGTCCATAAAGCTGATGGGTATTTTTTGTCCTTGGTTATTTGCCCATGTGTTTAATTAAACTAGTTTTGAAGTTAGCTAACTTTTAGAAACCGTTCATCCTGTTTTACTTTTTCTCATAAAGTTTTCACAAAGATCACACATTTATCTAAAGGTCTCTCATGATAACAGGAGGGACATTATCTGGTTTTGGACAGGAGCAAGACTGTAACAGAAGGTAGCACGTTAGCTAACGTAGGTTGCTAGTATGTTAGCTAATGTAGCTAGCTACTGTAACAGTAGGTAGCACGTCAGCTAACGTAGGTTGCGAGTATGTTAGCTAATGTAGCTAGCTATGTCACTGCCCGATCTGAGTCGCTGCACTATTTGAGTCGTGGAAGCTCGTCCGCCATATTGGACATCTAGGTACAGCAACACCCCTCGGACAAACCCCACCAGAACTACAGTAAAACCTTTAATTTGTTATGTTATAATTATGATTACATTCAGTAATGACTATTTCACAAACTGAAGAAACTTTTGCGAACCTGAACCAAAGTGCTTTTGTTGCCTAAACCTAAACAAACGGGTTTGATTCGGGTTTCATCTGCATAGAATCAGCAGAGAAAGAGTGAAAATGTACAATTACGTGATTTTTGTATGTAAACGATAAGAGAAGAAAGAATTAATACTTTTTGTAAATATCCATGAAGGCTTCCCTGTAAATCCTCCTCCTCCGCATATTTCCTCTTGAAGTAAGCAACTTTCGACGTTGTTGAATGGTTTGGTCTCTCTCTCAGGGAAGGGGCTGCCGGAGACAACAAAACAGAGATCAGACGACAAATCTAACAGAAGGAAGGTCGGAAAACATCTTTTAATTATTATAAATGTGCTCAAGTTTCTGTTTTGCACTCTGAAGGGAATAAATTGTTTTTGTACGTTGAGGTTCCCAACAAAGCTTTTTAGGACTACCTTTAAACTTTAAGGTGATAAAATCTCAATGTTGTTGCACTGCCCTGAAATAACCAAAAAGAAATAATGTGTTAAAGGGACAGTTCACCCAAAAATCGAATGTCTGTCTTCTCTCCAATATAATGGAACTAGATGGCACTTCGCTTGTGGAGCCAAAAAAATACATTTGAATCTACATCTCTCCAGAAATCATGACCCGGTTACTGAAGATAATCCACAGACCTTGTTGTGAGCAGTTTCATGGAGGAACTACTTTCTTTACGTATCACTTTTATCTTGAGTAACCGGGTCATGATTTCTGGAGAGAAGTCAGACATCTCTTCAGCTGATATCTCCAAAACTGAGCAACTCATACCAAAACTATCTAGATGATCAATAGAACTACAGGGAAGAGGAGAAATATGGAGTTTTGATTTTGAGGTGAACTGCCCCTTTAATACCAGTTAAAAGTTACACATGCTCATATCAGCTGAGTTTGATTTCCAACATTCCTGTTTCCAACAAGTCCCAAACTAAACTGTAAATGAAATCAAGAATATGACATCACCTGTGATGTCGCTGGAGGTGAATGTAAATGAGGTAACAGCTCTGATTACCTGCTGCTGACGCTCCACAGCCGACGCTCAGCTCTCTGACTGGAGTTGGAATCAGTGTGTCTGAGCTGACCTGAACCTCCACATCGCCCTCAGGCTCCTGCAGGGAAAACAGGAGTGCAGAGGAGGAGGAGCAGGAGGAGGAGGAGGATGGAAAGAGCCAAACATCTCAGCATGAATACAGAAATCACACACCGCTGGAGGAAGATGTTACCGTAATCTGTCAGAGCTGCCAACCTCCGATTTGGTGTCAAAAACTAGATTTTTTTTTTATACAATTGTGCAACCTACATCTTGACATTTGTATCTGAACAATGAAATACATATTTTCTATAGTTTTTAAAAAAAATATTACAACTTAAAATTTCCTACTTTTTAAGGACTATAATTTAAAGGAGTAAATTTGCAATATTAATTTTATTTACAACTGTGTCCAACTGCAAGCAGGAAAAACAAAAATCATCTGAATAAAAAGTAAACATGAAATCAAATAAAAGTACAAATTAGTATTATAATAAAATAACTTAAAATTAAAAAAGAGAAAAAAAAAAGTTTAAGAAATGAAAAATAAAAATCGTTTTATATACAAATTTCTTTTATTTCATATTTCCACATTAAAGGCAGTGAGAAACATACATGTGCTGCTGTATAACACCCTGATGTGACCATGTTGTTACACTGAAGGGCAAAAAGCTCATTTAAATTCAGGAAGCAGCAAAAGGAGGAGAGATAAGAGGGTGTGTGTGTGTGTGTGTGTGTGTGTGTGTGTGTGTGTGTGTGTGTGTGTGTGTGTGTGTGTGTGTG
>JBBPCS010000156.1:11298-40794 GCA_037974645.1 Hollardia meadi
TTTGGTTTTAATTAGTTATTTGATGCTATAAAAAGGGGCTGAAACGTCATGATTGACAGCTGAGCCCTGCTTGCGATCGAGTCGGGGCGGGCGTATGGGCCATGGTTCTATTAAGGTAAAATCTGGATACAGCTTTGGCGGCAGGGGTCCCAATTCCTTCCTATGAAAGTTGCTCAGTTTTTGAAGCCAAAAACGATCCACTTCCTGGATGCAGCCCATAAAGCCGGCGCACTAGTGACTTCCGACGGCTGAGTAGCGAACTTCTGGTTAACTTGAAAAGGGATTAAATAATTTAACCACGCAGCTCTTACAGACTTTTGAAATGATATCAGACTGAATGGATCAAATTCGGATAGTGAAACGAGTCATTTCGCAGGGGTTGTGAGTTTTACAGCTGCTTCTTTCACAATGTAAGCTTATGGGAAAAAGTATTTTTGGGCCTTTGATTATCACGTGATGTAGTTATTACAGGTTTGGCCACTTTGTAAAATTGGCGTCAAAGCTTGGCGCTCTTCCTGGGGGCTTAATATGGGCGGGACCTCCAGACTCTGGCTCCAAATGATGTCACCAGTGCAAGAAGGCAGCGCTAATATCTGGAATGTTTTGGCTTCGCCAAAGTGGGAGGAAGTACAGACCATCCTTGTCGGCCATCTTTATTAATGTAAATGCGAAAAAGTTCTAACAGATGAATTCATGAAGGAGGATGAAGACTGTGGGAAATGTTATGTTTCCTTGTCTGTCACTGACATCATCATATAAAATCCATGATTCTCAGTTCAGTTTGAGATTCTGTGTTTCCGAGCAGATGTGATGTACGTGTGTAATATTTTTAGTATTAGATTTTCAGGACGTTGCATCTTTATGTTTCCTGTATTCAGAACCGAACGTCTTCATGTGCAGTTTTGTTTGCATCTCCATTAATTTACCAGCCAGAAAAAGGAACAGCAAGATTATAAATAACAAGTCTCTCTCTTTCACACACGCACACACTCACTTCTAACTTGTGTGTATTTTCTAACGCAACATTTCATGAGAAAAAAACCCAAAGTGCAGCTCCCTCGTCTCACAACACAGCTGTGAAGGATAAATTCTCGCCTCTTGGAGGCTGATGGATGTCCGACAAAGCGTTTTATTGAGAAGAAAAAGAAAATCTCTGTATGAAACCTTCAAATTTATAAAGGTTTTCCATGACAAAGAAATACTTTATCTGACACTTGAGTGAATACAAATCCAATGTCTTCTTCTCATGTAACCTTGCTAAAGGCTTTCATTTATTTTTTTCCGTATTCGCCCAAAGAGAGACTGAATTTTAAACCCGTTTCAGCCTCCAAAAGCAGATGAATTTGTTCCTTCATGTTGACTTAAAGTAACCAGGTTATATTTTTGCCCAGCTTTGGACGGATGTGACGACAGTGAAGAGTGTGCCTTGAATCCATCGCCTCTCACGCATCATCCTGTCCGCAGATCAAATATAAATACACTTTCCAAACATTCAGAGTAAACTGCCCTTTCGCCTGAAAAAAAAAAAAATCCTAAATCTCGATGGCGTTACGCCTCCAGCAGGACGTGCCAGCGGCAGACCTGCTGTCCTCGACTCTCCTTCATGTCCTGCCAGTGGAGCTGCTCCTCCTCGCCGCTGCTGTTCTGGCCCAGCGCGATCCAGCCCACCATCTCTTTGCGCTTCATGCTGCGGCGGTTGTAGATGGAGATCAGCAGCGTGACGTCCGACAGCTGGAACAGCGCCACCTGGAAGACGAAGGTCTCCTTGTAGACGGGGTTGGGCTGGCCACGACGCACCGACGTCTTACACCGAGAGATCTCCTGACCGACCGTGTTCAACAGAGTCAGCCGCCCGTAGGTGTCTGGACCAGAGGGGAGGAAAGGGGGAGGAAGAAGGGAAAAAATGTCAACTATGTATGTTTGTTACTGTTTTTCTGATTCTAACTCAGCTCCCAGTGTCTGCATCTGGGTCCTACCCTTTTTAGTGTTCTTGGACCCAGCGGTGCTTTGAGCTAAATGCTAACATGAGGGTTCGGGTTAGATTAGCAAGTAAAATGTTACCTTGTTCACCATCTTACGTTGGTCTTAAAGCATGTTAACGAATTAGCACTAATCACAAACTACATCAGTATTTGTTTGTGTCTCTGGCTGCACTACAGACCTGGTGGTCTGTTGACGGCCAGGTTTCTGAAGTGGCTGCCCTTGATGAGCTCCACAGACATGCGTCCCGTGGTGGCATTGTAGGAGAGGCCCACCAGCAGCTCCGGGACGCCACCGTGGGTCAGAGACTGAGTGGACGAGGCGCTGTCGCTCTGAGACACAGCAGACATGCTCTGCTGGGTGTTCAAAGTCTGACGAAACACAGAAAAAACAAACACAGTGAGCAGCAGCAGATATGACGGCTAACAGAATTAGAACTAGGTCTAAAAATAGATTTTTGACCGCAACAAAGTCACCTTGAGGTTGCTGCGAGGCTCCAGAGTCAGCGTCATCTCCGTCGTCCCTCCGTCGAGCCCGCCTAAACGCAGCACCTTCTCGCCCATCATCCGCTCGCGTAACATCCTGCCTCCGAGCGCGTACAGCCTGAACCTGATGGCCGACCTGTGCAGTTCTGACGGATTCAGGCGCAAGAAGCGAAACGTCTCGTTGAAGTGCGGCAGCGAACCTTTCTTCACCGACGTCTTGTGCCGTTGCTTCTTGGAGGGGAGCAGCATCATGTGCACCTGCCAGGAGTCCATCCCGCTGCGAGCCTTGTCGGGGATGTCCCGGGCCGCGATCACGGAGACCAGCAGCTTCTCCGCGTCGGGCCGGTACTCCAGAGAGAGGGCCAGGTCTCCACTTTTAGAGATGGGAGTTTGAGGGGAAGAGCTGGCCGGCTGAGACGAGACCTCATCGTGGGGAGGCTTCTCTTGCTGAGAAGAAAGAAATAAGGCTTATTTATGTAAAAACTTTATTTATTAATTCACTTGTACTAAATAAAGTGATAAATCATCTAAAGAATAGAAAACAATAAAAGAAACGCTTTACTCCTTTTATTTATTCACAGTCTATTTACACTGTGGGGTTTTGTACTAATCAAAAAATAAGGTATGTTTATTGGTGGGCTTTAAATGTGCTGGAAGGCATATTTTGTACTTTTACACAGTGTAATCAACTGCAGGTTGTGATTAAAGAAGAGAAGAGGTAAAGAAAATGTACTTGATTACTTTCCACCACTGTCAAATACAAAGACTCACATGATTCTCCGAACATTTCTTCAAACGTTCGGAGACAGAAACTGAGCAGAAACCCTGTCATAAAGGATAAATAAACCTCCACCTCCTCTCAGTTCCTACAGTCAGCAAACACAACATTGATTGTGTCGTGTGTTGACAGAGCACGGCTGAGTGTCGCTGTCGACATGGCAACCACAGGGCAGATAAGATAATGACAGAGCTGCTGCTCGAGTCTGTTGAACGTTTAGGTCGGAAGGTCCTCGCATGAAGAAGAAAACACGGAAACAGACGCTCACCTGATAGGAACGCCGCAGCATCTATCAATGCTTACTACGAGCAGTAGTGGCATTACCGCTTGTACTGCTAGTATCTCCACACCACTGCTTATCAGAGTAAGTAACGTAGACTGACGGTGTTCCAAACACACTTCCGCACAGTAAAGGTCCCTTAAATTATGAACAAGCTGAAATATGAGACTGCTTGGCTTATCTGTCTCTGGCGGCAGGTCTTAAAAGCATACCAAAGATTGACTGACACATTTTGAGCCAATAGTTTGGGAGAAAATCTTGTAAAACCAGTCAGGAGACACGGTGTCTGAATTACCATGACGACTCACGGTAATCCGAACACCTCTCACATTCACGTTGGATAAAATGCCTCTGTAAATGTGTCTATCCCTTCAAAAAAGTATATAAAACATCCCTTATTAAAACCATTTCTGTTATTTTTCAGTTGAAAGATATTGTAATAAAAGCAGTACTTTGCGGACAAGCCTCTCCCGACCATGTTGCGTCCTGCTGGATCAGCTTCCCCCTGTACTTTTCTGAATTGGTGGACATTGAAAGGTCACGATGATTTCTCCTCAACGACTTGCTTTGGAAAGTAAAGACTGATCAAAGTTGAAAGAGGCGGAAGCAATTATGACACAGATATACTGTATATATATACATTTACTGCCCATGAACTGCAGCGATTGAATTATAGAATTTACAGGAAAAGAGTCTGGAAAACAGAGAGTCTACGTTCTTGTTAGTGGTGGAGACACTTGCAGATGTATAGTAGAGCTATTACTAGTGGTGTTACTTATAGTAGTATTAGTGGTAGTAGAGGAATTTGTTATAGTTATCAACTTTCTAACAAATGAACAGAAATGTTAAAAAATTGAGGAGACGTTGGGATAATTAACACATCTAAGCTGAAGTTGGATTACTGAGGATTTACAGTATTTGCTTGATATTTTGATTATTTTTTTGCAAAGTATGTCAGCAATTTAAAACAAAGTCCAAGGACTTCTTTCAAATTCTGATATATTCTCATATTCTATTCTATATTATTCTGTGGGAACTTTTGACCCGCGCTGTTTATGTTTTAACTGGGACAAGTCATGAGACATCAAACGGCAACATTTATGTCTAATATTGTACATGTTCCCTCTCGCATGAATCAAGTTTAAAAATAAAATAAATTAGCTTCATTTGCGTCAATTTTTGTGTCCTGAACACAAGGAACCGACTACCAACCGTAGCGTTGCGTTTGCATCATGTTAGCTTAGCGTTTGCCTTGATATTAGTCTATTTACAGGAGCAGTACTTGCAGTGATAGTAGTATTATTATTAGCAGCAGCTGTACTACTAGCTTTAGCATTAGCAGTGTTACACAACAGTATAAATAAACTGCTACATTTTTCTGTAGCTCCAAACTCATTTGTTATTTATGAAGCATTTCTAGATGTCTTCCAGTGTGTGTGTGTGTGTGTGTGTGTGGGAGGTGTTTACTGCACAGATTGCTCCCTATTTCAAAGTGTGATTCAGTGACTGAGAGCTTGTTACATGCTACATTCCCACTCTCCTACACGCAGAAACACACCATCAACCCAACACACACAGAAATACAGGCTAAGTAGATGTATGTACATATTTATATATACTTTCTTAAGACACGCACACACACACACACACAGTGATTATTATTCATGAGTTTCTGTTTGTTAGCCAACGCAGCGTGGCGAGCGAAGGAAATATCAACTATTTATACAAAACCTGGAGGCCTCAGTGGGCCGTGTTTGGTTTGTTTCTTCCAACATGAACCTGGGAGGATAACAGAGTGATAATCCTCTCACAGCTGAATGATGATGATACCTCTACCAAGCATGATGGGTGACAGCAGGGCTGCGGTCAGCTCACTGACCCCGTTAAGTAATCCCTGTCTTGTTTTTCTTTTCCTGTTTTTGGTGATTACTGTGAGCTGAGAAGTGTGAAATGTTGAAGTTTCCTCAAGATTAAGTTTGTGAGGAAATGTGTGCACTTATAGAATAAAAAATAAAAATAAAATAAAAATAAATCACTGCACATTACTTATTTAAGGTCTTAAAAACCTGTTTGAACAACACTGGTTATTTCTCATGAAAGATTTTTCTTTTTTGTGCTTTTATTTGGATTCTGAAGTGGGCGGGCCATTGTTGGAAAAAGGTGACGTTTCCTCCTATCAATGAGAATTTAATGATATCAGAATCACATGACAGTTGTTTGTTTTTGTTGCCAATGTAATTAGCCTGGTTGCAGACTTTTGAATCACCACCTGCATCTCTGATTTGTCTAACAATTCAAATAGATCTGGTGTAGCTGTCAAACAATCAGAGATTTTTAGCTGAGATCACAAATCGGAACATCATCTTTCTACAAGTTAAAGAGAGGGGAGAGGGAGGGACTAGCTCTAACAGTGTTAGCACTGAATGTGTGTTACGCCCCCCATCAAGCAGCTAGATGTCCAACTAGCTGACTCCACCCAACTGGGAGCTCCCAGTGAACATGGCCGATTATATGTTGAAAGGATTTTCCAAACATGACCCGAGTGGGTCAAACAATTAGTTTGTTCTATGGTTGTTTTACTCTTGCATTTCTTATTTTTTATGTTATTAGATTTTATTTATTTATTCTTTAATTTTCTTTTTAACCCTTTAATTTCATGCGTATGTTGATTTTACATTGTGGCTTGATGCCTTCTATATTTTATGTAAAGCACTTTACATTTCCTTGCTGTTTAAATATGCTATACAAATAAACCTGCCTTGCCTCGTGTTGTTACTGTTGTGTTACATATTATTGTGCCTTGTATTGTTTCTGACTGTTTGTCTGGGACTCCTTGAAAACCAGATGATACATCTGAAGGGGTTCATCCTGAGAAAATACATTTCTGACATAATTTGACCGTCAGAACAGACTGGAACCGTGGGGACAGATCAATAAGAATGACACGTGACAAAGAATTGAATCCAGGCTGTTGCAATGACATGATACACTCCTTAGACCACTGATTAATCGGGACACCGTGGGTCTTTGAGGAATGGAGAGGTCCATCTTTGGGTTCAGGAAAGATAAATCTTTTCAGGTCGTGTCATGTTAACATATGATATCAGCTTTTTTCCTCTCTTTATTCAAGAGCATGATCAATTTGTGAGCATGACTCAGATTTTGCAATGCTTTCCCAAATTGCAGATATGTTATTGCTGGCTCAGATTTCCTGCGCTCCAGTTTTAGCCCCTTCTTCTCGCACTGTGAGCTCGACAAACGTCTGCTTTCAGATTTCCCTTCTGCTCTCGGATTTCTTGTGCTACAACCGTGTCAAAATTCCCTGACCAATGGAATGCCAAGTGAAATATTAACAGATAAAAGGATCCCTGTCTTTCAAATTGAAAAAAATCACGCTATTGAATAAAAACAGGACTGTTCTATTCAGAGGTTTAGTGCCGGTACTAAATACCGGAGCACTTGTATGGCGCATGTGCACTTTAAAGGTGTACTTTAATGGTAAATAGCAGCAAAACTAGTAACTCTTCATAAAAGACATGAACTCTGTCTTTCTCTTTTTCAAACGCTGTGTGTTTGAGAGACTGTGAGAGTGACAGAGAGGAGAGGAGAGGAGGTGCCTGGTATGTGCTCCTCTCTTGCACTTCTAGGGGTTTTTAGACCCTTGTTCACGTTAAAATGTTCTCAACTTTGCAGTGCAAGGCACGGGAGTCGCACTGCTTTTTTTCCATGAATTATATTTGACTGCATGGTGGTGCATACAGCCCCGCTCCACAGGTGCACCACGTTGTTTTGATGCAGTCCTGTTTTTCAGGCGTTTCTGTGATCGGGGCATACTGCACGCAATGTTTCTGTAAGTTATTAATAACTTCAATTAATAACCTGAAATATTTTCTTGTTGCTGGCCTGAAATTGCCTGACCCATAACCCACGGGACCCGTGACTCACTAATGCAAGGCCGACATACACACAACAAAAATCTATCTCACGCTTGTAGGCTAGCTTGAAGGCTCATTAGCACATTAGCCAAGTGTAACAGGATGGCTTGGTAATGTTTTATTGGCCCTCTTGCATGACACGCTTTTGTGATGACTGGATCTTCAAACCGGATCAACCGGATTATGCGAACTGCAAATATTCTATTTCCACACTTGGAGAATTGAAGTGGGGGAGCGTTGTTGAGGTGCGCTACACCTATAGTTCTATTTTATGCAGGTCAACACACTGACTAACTACACAAGGAACTAAATAACTACTGAAACACAGGAAACAGACAAAAACACAAAGGCCAGAAGTAAACAGAGCCAAGACTCTTTCAATATAACAAAAGAAATGACTAAACTAAAATCCAAAACCATAACTTGGGAAAAAGACCCATATATGAAGACCTCTACTCAGCACTCTGGTTTTTTAGTTGATGTGTGATTCGATTGGATGATTTTATATGAGATGTTGTTGAGAACATGAACATGAGTTGTTGGAGTTTATGTTCATTATCACAAAACCGAGAGTCTACTAAACTTAAAAGCTTATATGAGCCTAAAAGTCAGGCTGCAGTACCTCGGGGCTCCATGTGGAGGAGCTGTCTGTGGCATTGTTTCTGTCGAGGTCCACGGCCTCTGTGCCCTCGTTGCCGTCTGGGGTCTGTTGGTTGATACTGGGGGTGGGACTGTCCGTCGTGACTGATGCCTCGCGTCCAGCAGGTTTGTCCAATGAGAGCGCAGACGTCCTCTCTCTCTCTGCGGCGGCTGCGGAGAGCGGGTCCTGGAAACCCTGCTGGTTTGAAGCCTCCATTTCTGCAGAAGGAAGGCAACAGGGGAGGAAAGTCAGCATTAGGTCCTCTGGTGGTCGGTTTTAAATCTGTGGGTGTGAGGACAGTCGTTTTGAGACGGACTGGGTTCCATATCATGTTCTCAGATCTAGATCTCTATTTATGTCTATCTATTTTTTGCAATCTGATTACTGCATGCAATCCATTACTACCAATTCTGTGCAAAAATACAGTAACTAAATTTAGGTGTTAGAACTTTTAATATATAGCAATCGCTTGTTCTTCAAATGTGAAGGAGGGTCAGTAAGAACAGTGAGGGATCTTCATAATTACCTCCTCTAAGGCATCTCGTTCAATTTATAATAACACTGAATATGGGAAACATAAGAGTGGTTGATATCAAAGCACTCTAATTAATATTAACCTGTAACCACAACCAAAAAATGAGCTAAGCAGCAGAAAATGTTCATAAAATGTATCTGTCATATTGAAATAAAACTACTAATATTAAGACAAATTGTGTCTTTACCAATAGGACACCAACAGAGAGAGTTTTTCTTTAATCCTGTGAAGATGACAGATTGTCACTCCACAACAAAACACAAAAATAGCTAACCTGGCTGGGTATGATTGTCTCCTCTGGTCTACCATCTAACTGAGTCTAGAAGGTCTGAAAGAAGCCACCTAAACCTTGTTTGGGAGTGTTGGGACTGATATTGTGTAATCTGTCAAGCCTTGACCTTTTCTGAGACAGAAACACTTGGAGAACAACCCGTACCTCGGACCAATCGATAGCCATTATCTCCACTTCACCATCATTAAGGTCGCTGTGGCTGTTAAATCAATGGCTGCGTAGAGTGCTGACCATGGCAACAGGCTGAAGTGAGTCATCAGCCTGTGTGTGTTACTGTGTGTCACTGCACCGCTCACGTTAGTTAAAGGAGGACAATAAATACCAGTCGACAGAGTGACCCCAACCTAACAATGTCACCAACAACCAGCAGCTGATCCAGAGGAAGGCAGCTGCGTCATGTTCTTTTTTAATCGCTGGGAATAAAATTAATACGACGCTATGTGGTTAGCAAGTTAGCTGCGTAGCACTGTTTTCACAACTGTTCACCACACAGCTTCTCTTTTTTGATTAATACACTGTAGAGCCAAAGTTGTGATGTCACTTATTGTCTCATAATTCCACTAGCTTCTGGTCTTTCTGGAAAAGTAAAAAATGATGATGGGGTTCATACCAGGGCTGCAAATAATGTTTATTTTTATTCTCAAATTATCTGACGGCTACTTCCTTGATTAATAAATTAATTGTGTAGTTATAAAATGTAAAAAAAACAAGGGAAAAAACAAAAACATTAAATTTACTATCTTATAGGACACAGACATTTTAGCTTTAAGTATAACTGAAACTGTTAATCAAAGTAGTTGCTGATAATTTTCTGTTGATTGACTTATTGAGAAATTGTTGCAGCTCTAGTTCAAACCTTCATAATCTAAATAAAGTAACACAAATGTATTAACATACTAAAAACTAAAACTCTCATAAATATTTACTGGTGCAAATTGTTTTCGAAATTGAAATTAGGTAAAAATTTAGTAATTTGTTACTGAATATTGAATTTGATAAGATTTCTTAAAATACGTCGGTTCTATTCTGGCTGATATTTCAAATAATAAAAATTGAAAAACACTCATAAAAGCAGCTGAATGGAAACACACCTCTTTCACACTGACTTCCACTGATTTTGAATTATGTTTTCTATTTCACGGAACAGAATCCGGAAGTTCTGGTTTCACTTCTGTTCTCTCTGATTTCATGACCCCTTAATCCTTCCTCTACCGCCACCATTAGGCCGGACTTTACATTTGGAGCCCCACTAATGGTGAAGCAGTAAGAAGAACTAAATTATCAGCATGGTTTTTATTACTGTTTTTAGGCCACAGACGTTTCAGTCCTGTAATTTGTCCTGTTTAAATTGCTGCGACTGAGGTTTCTGTATAGGTTTGTTCCATGTGTTGCTCTTTTTATATATTCACATTTTGGTTCTGTTTGTTGGGTGGGGAAATATCACCAGCAGACAGTGACAGTGCTGCATGATTTAGGGTAAGATGATAATCCAGATTATGCTTCACTGGATGTTGGGATTACGATTAATCGCAATTTTTAGGAATAAAATTTTAGAAACCGCATTACTTAAACTTTGGGCAATGTATGATTAATACAGGACCACAGAATTATATAAAAAAGAGATGAAATGCAACCGTATGATGGTCCTGAGCTCTATATGTCACAATATTTTGGGTTAAACAACCAGCTGAGTATGACCACTCCCCCATGAATTAATTAATTAACAACCCTAGAAACAAAAAAATAAAAAACAAATTAACACATCAAAATTACATTTGTTGAAATTTCAAAGAGAAACAGGAATAAAAATTGCCTGGTTTTTGTTGAGGTCAGACCTTAAACACCAGAAATCAACTGATTCCGAACAAGTGTCCTAATTAAAGCTGCTGTCTGTCCACACTCATCCAGCCACAGCCGTCCAATCACACCGAGCCTCCCTGAGCTCTTTACAACCTCTAATCTGCAGTTCAAACGTTAGTTGTGGCCTTTTGGCTCATTGACACTGGGATGGATTAGTGGCGGATCATGCTGGTTGGAGTTTCCGGTCTCTAGCTTGGCATATAAAATTTAATTCAATAACTAACAGGTCAGCTGGAAGCTCCCTGCACAGCGTCAATGACCGAGCCACAAGAAGAAAGTGGAAAATTTCAGCTTTTCCCAGCAGTTGGGAGGCCTGGTCTCAACTGCCACCAGGTGGCCACAAAATGGATGCTCGTGTTGTAAATTTTCTACTCGAGGTAGAATTAACATGAATGAGTTCTTGGCTAGCAGGTTAGCCACAAACACCATAAGTTAAATATTGTCCTGACATGAACCTTTAAAAACATGCAACACGTGATTCAAGAGCCCAAAGTCGCCGAGTGGGACATTTTGAAAGACTTTATAAAAATGTCCTCTGACGTGTGGGAGGGACAACCTGACAAACTGCGTTTCCCATAAAAGACAGAAGCTATTTTTGACTCCACTCAGCTCCATTAAATAGCTTAAATGATGCACGAAAAACTCATTGTTGGGTAAACAAACTACTTCAGCAGCAGAGAAAAAAACTCAAGCTGGATGCTTGACATGCCTGTAAGCTTCAGGCTCCTGAGAGGCAAGAGAGCCTCCAGTCTGTAAACATGGGTGTCGCATTCACAACCGTCAATGGATAAAACAACCAGACAGAAACATCCGTTTTAAATTAAATACCTGACAAATTAAGATAAGACATAAAAATTACAATACTGCCATAAAACAGTCACTCATTTACAACATTGCTGACAACAGACTTAAAAATAAGGTGATATTTACTGCAGTATAAATGGCATCTCATGTCATTATAACGTTACAGAGAGATATTAATTTTTGTTGTGATTAACAACTCACATGTTCTATCAATACCTGGTGCTATTTTTGGACAAATGTGGAACGATTTCAGTATAACTTAACTTTGAACGGAAGCTGTGTTCTGTTAATTTCAACCCCGTCAGTCGGGACTAAAGTAACACACTGTGCATCAACAGTACTTGAACTTTACTTGACTTGTTAATGTTGTTCTTGTTTTTATTAAAAACGTCTGACAATGTCCTTGTTATGGCCCTAATCGGGCCATATGTGAAAAATGTATTTGAGTTCTGACTTTTTTTCTCAGAATTCTGAGAAAAAAAGTCAAAATTCTGAGGAAAACATCAGAATTCTGAGATTTAAGTCCGAATTCAAATACATTTTCACATGTGGCCCGAATCCTCTTCCGTACCTTGTTAATGTGTAACAAACATATTATGCCCTTTATCCAATTTCATTCTCAGTTTTCAGTTTCATCAAATGTATTATAACAACTATATGAACAGTAAGTTTACCAGTAAAACAGTGTAAGAATAACATGTTTCATTTGCTGTATAACTACCATAAATTCTCTTTTGTTATTCACTCGCCCTGACTACATGCCTCGTTGTTACTGCAGAGCGATGAAGGAAACATCTGTTACTATCGTTACATATCATTTATATGGTTCAGGTAGAATTGTTGTGTGCTGTTTGTGCTGACACTGTGTTAGACATATCAGACTTGTATGAGCTCGGAGAAAATCACTCTTTGTACCGGCTCCACCCTTCTGAAACCACACTGTTCAAAATACTCTGTTAAAGTATAAGTAAATGTGTAAAAATATGTAAGTATAATCAGGAAAACGTACCTCAAGTATTAAAACTAAAAGTACTCAAAAACATTTAAAAAAATAATTAAAAGGAACAGCAGCAGGTGCTTCATACTGCAGTACAGTTCTTAAGTAAATATACTTCGTAACTTTCCTGATGCTACAATAATGTGTGTGTAGGGCTTCAGTGTTTTAAAGGCACACCTTCACAGTCTGACGGCTCCGTGCTGCCCTCCTCCTGGTCCGACAGTCGGCCGAATTTGTGGCTTCGGCCCAAACTGATCTGCCGAGTCGGCTGCTCGCTGCCGTTTGAGGTACGAAAACTCTGTGAACGTGACACGGAGATCTCAAACTGCTTCAGGACCTCTTCCTCGCTGTCAGAGGAGCTGGGGCCGTCATCTTCATCGTCACCGTAGCTGTTCACTGGAGAAGAAGAGGAGACAATGGGAGTGACAAGGGGGAAACGCTGGGAGAGCTAATGGGTAAATGAGAGGAGAGGAGAGGAGAAAACAAGGAAGAAGAGGAGGAAAGGAAACGAAAGGAAAGGAGGAGACAGAGAAACAATAAAGGATGGAGGAGGAGGAAAAAGAAAGGAGGAGGGGCAAGGAAGAAAGAAGGGGAAAAGCAGAGGAGGAAACAAGGAGGAAAGGAGAGGAGGAAACAAAGCAGAAAAAGGAGGCAGGAAATTGGGAAGAAAGGAGAGGAGTTGGGGAAACAAGGAACAAAGGGGAGTAGAGGAGAGGAGGAAACAAAGAAGAAGTAGAGGAAGAAACAATATTGATGCTGCCCCCCAGCTGTAGGTTGCAAAATAATTAAGTTAAAGTCAGCTCCATGAGTTGGCTGACACTCATGGCAGACCCATTTTAAAACGCCGTCGTCCATCTGTAGCTGTAGCGATTAATAAAATAGGTTTTTCTATCGTGAGTAAAGGACATAAAGGACCGGGAGCCGTCGGGCTGCGCTAGTGTGAGTGTTTTTCACTTTTAGGCTACAGTTTCAGGTTAATTTTGTTTACTAAAAGTCACTCTGAATTGCATCGCCTTAATGTTCAACCACCACAATCCAGATAAGAGGAGATCAAAGTGGATTAAAAAGCCTTCAGTTATTACCGTGTGTTCAAAGCACCCTATTGATGGCAGTCTGAAAGAAATGCCTGCAGACACTACTCAGGGCAGAAAAAACTGTCTACACCTGGTGACTTACTGGGGTTTTTTTCCTGGTAAAAAAAATCTCTTAAAACTCTCTTTATCTATTTGTATTTCCAGTTTTAATAAAAATAATATTAAGCACAATTTTAAGAACATTTAGTAAAAATACTCTCTGAAAAAGAGGCAAAGATAAAGCAGTAGAGCAAAGTATCAGAAAGATATCAGGAAGTATCGAAGTAGATGTAAATGCTCATAAAGTAAGCGAGGAGGTAAGAACACATATAATGACATGCTCTCTCTCTCTCTGTGAGCGTGGGCAGGGTGGAGGGTCACTCCTTGCACATCATAATTTGACCATAATTGGATAGCAACAGCTGAATGAGTGATGTGGCGGTGGAGCGATCTAAAGTGCAGGTCACCGTCTCTACCTGAGCGATCGCCATTATTACGTACAGAGCAGAAAGCTGTTCTCCGAGTGGGCGAGCGACGGCTGATCGGTTTGTTAACTTCTGTCTTCTAAGCTATTCACAGGCGGAAGCTCGCAGAGTGGAGTAATGATCACACAGTTATGAGCAAATATTGTACACAAAGACACAGGAAGATAAAGAAACTACTTACAGCTACTAACCCTTACCCTAAATAAATAATACCGTATATATTTAAGTAACAAAAGTAGAAGTACAGGACGTCCTGGTAGTCTTAAGGTTTAAGACACTGACCCGGTTTGAATTCGACTGAATCTCTATCCTCACTTCCTGTCAACTGCTTACTCTCAAATAGGAGCAAAAAATTTAAAAATACCCAGAAAACATTTTTTTAAAAAGTAAACCACCTCATTCTAAATGGCCTATTTCAGAGTGTTACAGAACTGTGACTGACCACACTGACTGGCTGCCCTTGAACACAACACAGAGACTACATCCATGCTAAAGACACATCTTTTATCTGGATGTTTTGCCTTCTGTACTTCAGTCATTATTTATCATAACAACTGTATCCACTTCTGCTCATTCACAAGTGAAAATACAACAGATTTCATGACAGGCGGTCGGATTTTTCTGGCTACAAACAGTAACTCCTTCCTGCTTTCCATGACTCCTTTGATGTTCCCCTTTAAGCAGGATTGGACAGCATTTTTATCCTTTGTCCTGTGTCGCACATTTTGATTGATTGGCACTAATGTTCAAAAGTCAAACCACTGCGGGAGGGCGTCAGAGGCAGTGGTACAGCCGATTGGTTAGATTACTGTTACCATTATTGTACTTTGTAATTAAAAAAATAATTATTTTTATATCTAAAGGTGCTCAAGAATTCACATAAATAAAAAAAATACCCTATTAAAATGACCAGTAACATGTCACCAGACAAACATGTTCTCCCACTACTAGCTAACGTCTGCCACAGCTAGCTAACGTTCCCTCGGAACTAGCTAGCTTTAATTTGGTCAACGGTCCTCATACATTTGTTGACAATCAGAAATGGGCCTGAAGTTACAAAAGGTTGAGAACCCCCTACCTCTCAGCATTGGTAACTTTAAAATCAACAAGGAGTCACACAGCTGAGGCAGTGAGTCATTTTGAGTTGTAAATTACAAAGGAACCAAAATTTATTTTTTTTAAAGGCACACAAGTATACAATTGTTCTTTGTACACCTGAAACATTTTAAATTGCCTGACTGAATTTGTGGTTGAAAGATGCAGAAAGAGTCCCTACCTCATCCTGTGAAGCTCCAGAGGCGAGAAAATTATGGACAGAATCCAAACAGGATGTCTTATTTGTTCAGGAAACCAAGCTGGAAATACCAGAGACTCCACCTGCTGCAGGTGAGGAACAAACCAACCAGCACAATGTTTGCTCACTGTGTGACTCACAGTCTTCACCTGGATTCAACCAGCCTGCTGGTGAGAATATGACTTAAATTTCTGATAGAGCGTCAAAATTCTGAAAAATGTTCCGTTTATTTCAGCAACCCAGTGTTCAATCTGAGTTTGATTTCAGCTACCATTAAACTTTGATCTTCCGAGTCAAAATGACTCAGTCTGAATTAAATTCGTGTGCAGGGTTCACCCTCTTCAGCCCACATGGAGGAAGCTCTCACATCAGATAATGTCAAAGCTTTTTTTTGTTGAACACTGAAGTGCTACTCCGCTGTTAATAGAATCAAAATAATAATTCTACTTTTTTAGAAAATGTGCTCTTTTAGATTAAAAAATGATACCACTCTGTCTGGTAAATATGAAGCAGCAGCCAGCAGCTGATTTTAGCATAACATAAACAAAATTCCCCTACCAGCATCTTTAAATCTCACTAATTAACATGTTTTATCTTAATGCTCGCAGCCAAGAAATAGTCCAGTAAAAAGTGGTTGTTGAAAGTTATTTTACTTCTCTTACAGACAACACTGGCTGTGGTCAACTATCAAAATATTGTTTTTGCAATTAAAAAAAAAAAGTATTAAGGGGCGCCCAGTAGCTCACCTGGTAGAGCAGGTGCCCCATGTACCAAGGCTGAGTCCTTACCGCAGTGGCCCTGGGCCCTTTGCTGCATGTCACCCCCCACTCTCTCTCCCCCCTTTCCTGTCTCTCTTCGGCTGTCCCTACCGAATAAAGGCAAAAAAGCCCCCCCCCAAAAAAGTATTAAAATCAAAACCTCTCCTGTCTCTGGCTGTAGCACAGCTGGGCAGAGGTGGTTTGTGAGCACAGGTCTTGGTTTTGGTGTCTGAACCAACACTGCTGTGACAACAAGACTTCATGAAACTGCACCACCTGTTGTTTCCGTTTGTTTTGTTTACTTATTAGACTAAACGCTAAGAGAGCTTGTTAAACTTAGCAAACTCACCGTGCAGTACGGGCCGGGGCTAGCTGTTTAGCATGCTAACTTCAGTAGATAACTCATAAGTCTGTTAATAATGTTAAAATTCTGGCCATATGTTACAAATTGCACCTTTAACAAGAAATTTTAGTTTCTCCACCTACAATCAAAAACTGTTAATTTTGGATTTCTGTATGGATTAAACAAATGTGAAATGACCAGTAAATAAAGATTTAGAGGTATTTTACAACTCTGGACAGAATCAGGCTAGAAAACATTTTATTAACCTTGAGCAACCTTCGCTGTGGGTGTTAGCAGTGATGATATGTGGGAGGAAAGAAGAGTTTAACTGGTTGATGAAAAGAGAACAAGTGTCCCTTTCTCTCTGTTTCACCTTCTCTTTTCTGAAGTCTTCTTCAAGGTTTTATAATGTTAATATTTTTATTGCGTAGTGCTGCAGAGTTATGTGGCTGACTCACTCAACTCTTTCTCTCTTACATACAGTACAAACTCACCCACAGAAACCACTGTACAAACAAACTCACCCACGTTCTCTCTCTGTTACTGAATAGTTTAAGTGGAGTCATGATGCATACAAGAGTCGCATACTCTATTTCTCTTTCTCCTCTCTTTTCTACCGAGATCTTTCAGGTTATGTAATCAGTGAACCTCGACTAGAAAGCAGACAGTGCTCACTTGTAACAAATTTGATATACAAAGACTTCTACAGTTTTACCGGTTGTTGAAGAGATGCTCTCATATAAAGCTCAACATTTTGGAAAATAGTCTTATTGTCTTTCTTTCTGAGAAAGATGTAAGAAAATCTATGTATGTTAAAGGAAAATCCACCCTTATTTCATCCTTGTTGATTTCCCATAAATGTGTTTTGTGGTTCTATGGCTCATGCTAACTTTGCGCTCAATGTCTCTGTTGTAGAGATTTGTGGAAACGAGGACTCGAGCTAAACAACATATATCAGGGCAAGCTGCCCGACCCTCCTACAGCTTTCCAAATAAACATGATTTTAACATGAATCATTTCAAATGCTTGTTTCTGAGTCTGATTTAATGTAAACACAGAGAGTAGCCACCTGAAACAGCCATTACGGCCAACTGCATGAAGATCTGCCTGCGGACCTGATCACTTTTTGAGAGATTAAACATGTGGGACCTACCAGCAATCAACACTAGTGTCTGGGTATACATTTTCATGGACCCACTATGATCCACAAATTGGGCAAATTTGCATTAGTTCAGGGGGGCCATGGAAGTCAAACTCAGCTCACAATCTCAGCTAAATCAGCTGATCTAAGAGCCAGCCCACATCAGCTGGTGGCTCAGCTGATTCCCTTCTATGCATCTGATTGGCAAATCTCATACAGGGGGCGCTATTTAAGCTGCTTTGACCCACCTACTCTTCCTGCTTCCTGTGCAAGCCGCTTTGCAACCCAGCTCCTCCTTTTTATGCTGATGCCTGCCCTGTTCTCTACCCCAGGGTTTGGTGCTTAGCTCCCTGCCTTCGCCTTTCCATGTACGCACATGGAAGGGCAGGGAGGTGTGCTATCCCTGCATTTAGGCTTTCCATGTAGGCATGTGGAAGGGCAGGGAGCTCCCAGAAAAGTGTCATACCGTCAAATACAATTTACTGCAAATGGGAACCTAAGTATCTTTGACTATAGTGGCCCTGACTAAATTACGATGGTAGCTGTGTTAGATAATTATCCTCTGGTAAAAATATCCAAAAATAAAAACAATGTGACATTCAGAGGAGACTTTGAATTAAATTGCAGATTTTTTGCATTAGTTTTATGTCCACCCACCTTCAAGGTTTTGCTGTGCTTTTCATATTCCACCTTTATTACTGGCAGACAACAATTAAAATCCAAATGGCCACGGGGCGTCCTGCTCAGGTAAACATGAACAGATGAAATTTTTTCCATTTGTTGGCCACTCACCGAGCCCCTGGCGCACTCCCTGCCGTCCTTTCTTCCGGTGGCCATGTTGCTCCAGACAGGGCAGCCCGCCAATGCGAGAGAAACACAGCTTCTTGTTGATGAAGAGGAAGAGGACGGCCAACGCCACGATGAAGACGCCCACTGTCGACAGGAAGCCGATGGCCTCTGGGGTGACTGGCAGGAGGAGGGAGAGGGAGAGGGGACACACAATGACACACTGATCAGACCACACAAACAGACAGTCTGGATACACACACACACCCACACACCCACACACACACACACAGTACGCATGGTACATGTGATACACACAGACAGAACGAGTGACACTTTAGTATTTGTGTTACCCTCAGAGCCTTGCTCAAGAGCAGAGTCAGTGTAAAACCAGCTGCTGGAAGAAGGGCTGAACCAGCAGCTCAGTGCCTTGCTCAACAGCACGTGATGGGCCGTTTTATTAAGTAAAAAATAATAATTTTTTGTTTACCAAGATCAGTAATTTTTTCAGACACTTTTTCAGAGAAACATCAAAAATTTGAATTTGCAGCTTCCTCAGTTGACCCGTTACTAAAGCCTGATTGGGTAATGTCAACGTCGCTGGACAAACTGCCTTCAGCAGGCTGAGTGACAGCAGATATTTACTGAACCTAAAGATTCTTCGTGTCAGCTCCACAGGAAGAAATCAACACTGTTTGTATTTATTGATTTTATTTCCCAGCCCACCAGAGAGAGTGAGGGGAATCTGCTGCTCACAGACAGATTGAGAGCTGATCAATCAATCTAGAGTTCAATAATTCTGATCAAATTTAGGTTTGAATGAATCTTTTTCCATGGTTGTTAGCAAACATTCCTTTATTACAACTTTGCAGAGAATTTCAGATTTGAAAAGATTTTGCAAATATGACAAATTCCTGGTGGAGCAGAATAATATGAGACTGTAGATGGCAAAATAGAGAGAAGTCGAAATAATAAACGGAGAAGAGAAATGAAGGAGAGGAGAGAGGCAGAAAAACATTTGGACCAAAATAGAAAGAAGTGAGGAAATGTAAGTGAAAAAAAAGAGCGGTGAAAAATAAGAGGAGGAAGAGATGGAAATGAGGAGCGAGAGTGTGATATAAGGCGTTCTCTGCTCTCAATGAAGCGGCTGAGACTCAATCCACATGAATAGAAATGCATAACGGGGGGTCGCCGTCTCCGGTTTCCACAGTAACATTTCAGAGAGCAGAACTGAATCAAAGGGAGCAAACGAAGACGAGTACGCATCCTGCCGAGAGCCGACGCCACAGAAAGGACTCGTAGGCGTGTGTATATGAGAGGATGTAATACTATTGTTTTATTTATTTATGTTTTATTTATTTCATACACCAACTTTTGTTTAAGCACTCTGATGTCTCTCTCTCACGCTGTACACATGTACCTTATTCATCTACACCGAAGACATGCACTCACATCATCATCGCCAGGCAACACTGGGTGTTGTGCGTGGCGGTGAAATAATGAGCAACAACAGCAGCTGGTTGCTGTGGCTGTAATTCTGTCTTTGCTTAAACTGCATGGAACAGCATAATCCTGCCTTCACATGCACACCAGGCACAAAGAGACATTATAGACATTTTTGACTTGCACATCCTATCTTAATCGTTTGGTAATTAGGGTTAGGATATGATTTAGGAAAAGTGTAATACACAAGCATCCTAACTTCCCAAAATTTTTAATTAACTCTCAGAATTTTAGGATAAGCCGTCCTCACTTTCACTTTGACACAAGGTATTGTGAGCTAATGGCGCTAATATACTCAGAAACGGAATGCGTACACAGACAGCTGCAAACACCACGGATGCGTAGCACTTCTGTTTATACTACTTTCTACAGTCCACTTGGGGGGACAGGTTCCACACATGCCCAGTCACATTCCATGGCTTGTCGTAGCGTAGTGGACACGAAAAAATTGAAGGTACGCAGACGTATTGTTCAATCTGTATGACTGTTCTTTTATTGCTTTTAAACCAGGAACGAAACATCAACAGGTGGAGCTTATTCACTGAGAGCCGTATAGCAGAGCCTTTACGCTGTGGTGTCATTTTACCCCGGGCCATGATCCTGCAGTTAGCCAAGCAACTACAACCATCTTTGGAGAGACCGACCCGGTGACATGGGGCTTTTTCTGCTGTGGTTCAACTGACAAATGCACATTGTTTTTTTCCCCTTTTATCTCCCGAGTTAGAGTGTAAATCTCCCAAAAGGAACATCTTTAGATTTCTCTACATATGTTACCTTCACTTCATTTGTCTTGAAGTTAAGGGCTGGTCGTTGTGTTTGCTCCTTTATTTGTATGTTTCAAAAAAACAACAGATAGCTTGGTGACATTAGAAAGTAGCACTGACTGCTAGGTAACAGACATAAAAGTTGATTAGCAAATCAATGTTGGATTGAGTATTTAGGATTTCCTAATCTGAGATAAGATAGGTTGAAGTAAGTTAAGATAGGATTACTAAAGTTAGTTCAAATTTGTTTCTGTAATACTGAAAATTCCTGTTAGACTCTGCAGTTTCTGTAATATGGCCCCAGGGGAACATTAAAAAGCAGGAACCCAGTCAACATGAATAACATTTTTAAGTTTTTGGGTGTTCAGACCTCAGAGGACCTCACTTGGTCCACAAAGAATCTTGGGCAACCTCTACCCTACTATACCTACTTTCTACTGGCAAACATGGACTGTTTCTTAGATCTTTCGTCCTATTAAAACAGACAGAAGACTGACGGAATAATTCAGTAGACAGACGCCCCACTTTACTCCTGCTGTGCACTCCCACACAGAGAGATGTCTGGAAGTGCTAATACATGACAGATGCAACATGGCAACACTTCTGCACTGGTTAAAACACTGTCCGTGTTTCACTTGAAAAAAACATCACCACCGCCTCCTCTTTCTTCACCTACACACTTAATGACGACAGTGACAGAGGAGACGCTCCTCTTCTTTTTGGCAGTTTTTACCCACTCTAGCAAAATGACTTCAGAGGTTCGGTGGGCTACTGGGTGGCTTGCCATGAAACTTGGTATCAATGTTCCCCAGAGGATGCATTCAAACAACAAGATACCTCAAAAACTACTATGACAAAATGCCTCTCAGCTGTACTCAAAGATTAATGCTAACACACCTGCAAAGCAAACACGCTGATGTTATCATGCTAACACGCTAACTTTAGCATGTTACATGAAGTTCCAAAACAACTAGCGGCATATGATGCACATAAAAACATGCGTGCCAATGTTTTCCTTTGTAAGCCAACACTCTGGCGGCATCTTGATGATGTCAGGATACACCACCGTCCTATTTTCCAGAATCAACGTGTGTCGGTTCTCCAGAAAAGCAGCACATGATCAAATGAGGTCAAATGACACAACGTTCCACACTCTGTGGCATCATGTTAAAGCTAATCTACGTGCCAATATATTTATATTAACAATCAAACGGCTATGTGTTGTGTGAAAGGGGTCAGTCGTAGTGATGAACCCACAGAGAAGATGACAAATTCAACAGTTTCCCTCAGCTCTACAGAGCATTTTAGCCTCTTTCAGCTCCTTTTTTTGGTTTTATGGGATATTTACTGTTTAGTCCAGTCTCAGCGCTCTCATCAACCTTCTTTCCAGCAGCAGCAGGCAGCTGTTTTTTTTAAATTTTAATCAAACAAGCTTTGGTAAACCCACTGTACACTACCTGTTCAGCACCAAAGCAGCAGACAGAAACAGAGACTAGCAGGTGAACCAGACTGTTTTCATTTCCAGGTCATCAAGTACTGACGTGCTGTTGCGCCCCTGGATGAACCAGGCTTTCAACTAACTCTGATGTTACTCCAGCCGTTGCAATATAAGACCCTCAGACCAAGTCAGGTGATGCAATTTTAAGAGCAACAGAGGGGACCTTGTTGCTGTGTTTGACCCATCCATCTAAGTGGATGGTTGGGTCAAACAGAGGAGACTACTGTTCATGTTCTGTGAAACCAAAAGTCAAATTTAAGTTATTTTAACTTATGTAAGTTAACATAAAGAACGTAATTAAGTTACACCACATCCGTAACATAACAGACTTATTTAAAACCAAACATTGATCTTTTCCTAAACCTAACCAATCTTCCACCATTTCACAACATTAACCATGTTTTTGGAAAGCATTTCTGGCTGAAAGGCTTTGTGGCGGCTACCTTGTGCATCTGTAAGGGGCATGACAATACGCCAGTGTTTGACAACCTTGAAAGGAGAACAGGTTGGGTGAACAACGTTGAGCATTTAGCAGATAAACAACTACATAGATTTTGTCAAAGAAGCTGGTAGAGACTAAAGGAGAGTAAATATTGGACTTTAATTAGGTGGAAGCAAACACCACTCTATAGAAATGCTAATATTGCTGCGGGTCTGCTGGATGTGTAAATAAGCAAATGTTTGCTGACACGTTCACTTTAAAACGAGATAATATGTCAATGTTGCCTTTATAGCTCGTTTGGCTGCCCCAAATGGACAAAAAAAACCCATCAACTATTGGTACTTTAATAACATGCTAAATGCTAACTGCACGCTAAACTTGAGCACAGCAGCATGCTAACAGGCTAGGACTTGCATAGTCTGCTTCACCCTCTACCGGGTTAATACATAATAATACATAATAATAAAGCTTGTAACTATAGGTCCAGGGCAACTATTATAACATATAACATAACTATTGTCCAATGCATCAGGGCACTGAGGACTAATATTTTGATATTAAGGGAATGAAGTACTGAAACAAAATCATTTGAAAGACGAAATGTTTGTGTATCTGATGCTATAATGCATATTTCCAGGTTAGAAAAGCGTGTGAATACAGCTTCAATTAATTTACACAGAATAAATCCCCTGCTGAAGTGAACACAGTGCGACGTTAAATGTTTGGACAGTGTGTTAGGGTGCGGCTGTAAAGTGGAGTTCCCCTCCCTCTCAGCTGCTCTGACAGTCAGACACTGAGCTCAGTGTTGGAGGCTCAGAACCTCCTACTGTCTGCATCCAGATGGACAGGAAGAAACCCTGGGTCATAGTCTGGCCTCACACCTGCTGCGCACACACACACACACGCACATAGGACTCGAACATGGACACATCTCATTTCAAATTCAGGATTTGTTTGACGCTCTTTTAACACACAACACAGATATTGTACCAAAATTAACCTCATACTACTCTTTTAGTAAATGTCAGATAGCCATGACGTCACCCAAAGGTTTCTAAAGAGCCGTTTGTGAAGCTAAAGGTGGTGTCAGTACCCGATCACTCCCAGTTACCCGACCGTGTCCTGCACTTGAGCGAAAGTGGTCCAGTCAGTAAAGCAAGGTTACTGCAAACGTGCCTTTAAAAATTACTCGTTTCATTTATTTGCATGTTTTATATACAGCCAATGGACATGAATGACTGCCCGATCGGAGCCGAGTATCGGTTGGCAGTAAAATCCACTGCATAGTAATTTTCTACAGTGTTAAGAAATTGCACTGCAATGCCAGAGAAAGAGTTCTACACAGCCCTCTGGCAATATTTAGAGTTTAAATTGTATTTAATCAGTGTAATATTTCAACATGATGATCTGCTCTACAATTGGATAAATTGAAATATACCCAAGGGTGCTTTTATATTATCCAGATTAAAATGAAGAGGGAAAAATAGAAAACTCTACAGCAGAGTATTACATATATTATATATGATTTCATAATAAATATTTTTTGTATGATTTTATACTGTGATGTAAATTTACAGCAACTTTCATGAAAAGCTATCTATCTATTTTTCATATATTGATTGAATTGTATTCAATAAACACAGAATTCAACTATATATTATTGAATTTTTCTCAAAACCTCAATAATACTAGCGCAGATCATATACGGAAAAACATTTGCTGCCAATGTTTTGCATAAACCTTTTCTGTTTTTATAATTGCAAGATACTGTAATTTTGAACAGGCACATTTCCGGTAACCTCACTTTACTGAATGGCCCACTTTCGCGCATGTGCAGTAAACGGTCGGGCAGCCGGGACTGATCGCACATATTGTACCAAAAAGGCCATGACGTCACCCAAAGGTTTTCTGAAGAGCCGTTTGTGAAGATAAAGGTGGGCGGTTCCGGTCGTCGCCATCTTGGCTAACCTAACTCCCGGCTAATCCAAAAATGGGCAAACAGGTGGAGCGTGGGTGGAGCTGCGGCGAGCCAGTTAGTGAAAGTCGCCCACCTAGCTCAAAGCCACGAAGCTAGGCTATTGCTGTGTTCATACCATTGACTGTGTGGTTCATACACACCTTAGACTCTATAATAAATAGGCTCAAATGCAAGTAAAAAGGTTAGCCTCTCGTTCCTCACGTGACTTTGATCGCGGCGCCATTTGTGTTTATTCGCGGGTTTATTAGCTCCAAACAGCCAGACAACATTATGACATCGAGCAACAGCCGGCACCGAGGGTATGTCTCTGTTTGTATTCAGCCTCTAGCCTTCAAAACTCACCAGAGCCCGCTCTCCACCAGTGACTTATACTTTTCTCCTCTCTTATCGGTACGTCCATTAAGTACAGTCCATTACCCCTCCGTTCAGCAGTCAAATAAGGGAGAATTACAGTACAATACAGTGGGTTTCGGCAGCTCCGCGCTTGTTGTTGCAAAGGTTGAGAAGTGAGAGCGAAAATAATTCCAAAAGTTTTAAAAAATAAAGTCTGTTCTCTCCTCCACCGCGGGTGTTCATTCTGTTAGAAAAGCTCCATGCGATATCCACGGACCGCGACTCTGACATCCAGAGCTCGTCAGCTGGCAGCAGCTGTCCGTCAGGTAACAGGCTCGGTATGAAGCACAGACGTCTGTCCCTCCGCTCCCGCCGTCTGACAAGCCATAATGTTTTTCCGATATTTGTATGAAAAAAATCTCCAAAATCCAGCATCACAAAAATGGCCGAGGTCAACTTTGGTGACTCCAATTAGCAGAGGTGACGCCCAGAAGACAGCTCGCGGCTAGCTGTCACTCACAAGCGCCCATGCCCTTAATTATGCAGAACTTAATGCCTTAAGTCAAAGAAGTGAACAAGTGAGTTATACAAGTTCAGATGTAATGAATATGGAAATAAGCTAAGCACACCAAAACCTGTTAAATTAACCCCAAAAGTTAAGCCAAAACGTCTTGATCGCCCCCTGGTGGCTGGCTATAGTGTAGCCCCCCCCCCCTCCTGCTCCATGTTAGCAGATGGGAAATGGGCCAAACTAAAAACTCCACGTCAAATAAATTTTTCCCAAAGATGGCTTCTGTCATTTTAGGTAGTTCTTATCACGCTGATGTTTGTTCAAGTGTTCATTTTTCTGATCAGTTTGGTTTTAATTAGTTATTTGATGCTATACAAACAGGGTGGAACCTCATGATTGACAGCTGAGCTCTGCTCGCGATTGGGCGGGTGGGTGTATGGGCGGGAACTCGATACCGTGACTCCGCCACCTGGTAACTACTGCGCAAACTCTGGCTCCAAGTCACCAGCGCAAGATGGCAGCGCTCCTATCCGGGATATTTTGGCTTTATTTTTGTACAGTGGGAGGAAGTGGAGACACGGCGGCCATCTTTATTTATGTCAGTGGTCCGAATGGAGAGTGACTTAGCCACTGCAACTCATGATTTTGTTCCATAGCACCAAAGCAGCAGAGAAACGGTTTTTGGAATTTCACCACTAATTTGAGAATTTTTGATGCAAGAAATTAACTATTTAACTTGGAATATTATCAGTTATACAAAAATTGATGTCAAATTGAAAAATTGCTCCAATGTTTGCAGAGCTGAGAAGCAAGTCTGCATGGTAACATTAGTTGTTACCCATTATGTTGAGCAAAAGAACACACTTTTTAATCCGTTTCTCTCTTGTGCTTCTATTTTTGGTCCAAACTCTTTGAATGCAAAGTATTGCTCTTACTACAGTCCCATAAACGCCACATCTGTCCACCTGCACGCTCAACATTTTACTAAAATAGGGTTGATTCCAATATTTCCTGTGGAGTTTTGGAGCATGAAGGGCAGCAAACGCACAACACTGAAGACGTGTATTTGCTGTTTAGTGACATTGTGATTATAGGTGATGACAACATGTCATTCAACATTCAGTCCAATAGCTAATGAGAATTATCAGTTTGTTTTGTTATGAAATTGCCTCATAAATTAAGCTTCGGTTTGCTTTTTCAGTCCCTCATAGATATCAACATTAGAAGACATTAGATTAGATAAATCTAAAATAATCTCGGTGAAAGGTGATTGCACCAACAAGGAATCAGCTGCAGATAAGAATAGGACAAATGGAGGGTATTGATGAAACAGTTTGTTGAACATGCAACCTCCGATGCATTAATGTAAACAAGGATTATGGAGGTGAAGTCAGTGAGAGGCATCAGATCAGGCTAATTAGATGGAGAGGCCGAGGCTTAGACATTTCACAATCGCTAATCTGCGACAGACGCGGTGGTGAAATGGTTGTTTGTGAGTGTGAATAGTAAATCCTTATCCCCTGATTACTATGCAGCTGCTGACTTTTCCACCCCAGCTTTGAAGTGAGTAGCTCCAGAGGAGAAAAGAGAGCACTTTGATGTGAGCGTTAGATTAGGATGGCACAGCGGCGAAGGCCACGTTGTTATCGCTCATTAACGAGAGACACCAGAGATCGTGAAGAGGACGAACACGGAGCTTTGTAGTTCTTCCTTTCTTCTCTTTTAGCGATGAATAAAAGGAGCCCCTGCTGTCTCTCTCAGGTTGTTCTAAGGTCACTCATTAGTGCGGCTAATTATTCAGGACTGTGTGTGTGTGTGTGTGTGTGTATGTGTGTGTGTGTGCTGGCCTGTTGCCTACAGATTATAACCATAACACACAGCTGAATACTCAGTCTTCAGTCTTAGTCTTAGCCTGGTGGGTCCAGGAAGATTATCCCTCTGTAGTCATAAGTCTGGATGTGAGGGAGACCATGTTCATGCTAATTTTGAAACTTGCTTTCTCTGCTCTCTGTTTTGGTCTTCCATCCTCGCTGAACCAGGCGTTTTTCACTCCCACAGAAAAATCTGAAAAAGCTCATCTGTTGTGCTGTGGGTGTGAAAAACAAAGGTTTTCCAAAACAATGACGGTCCGCCTGTTCAGACAGGGTTGGATGTTGAGAAGCCGACGACTTCTTGCCTTCAGGTTCTTCTGTTTTTGCTGATTGGAATGTTGAAATGTCATTAGATAACATCAATTACACCCAAGTTTAGGGGTTTCACCATTTTCCAAATCCACTATTTGATTCGACTTTTGATTTTGAGGTCATGGCAGATGGCTCTAAATACTACAATACCCATGGGCCTCGGCCACCTTGGCCACGGAGAAGCAGCCAGTCAGAGATGTGAAGCAAATTCAAAACACTTCAAAACCCCGTGACTGAATTTTTCTAAGAAGTGACCCAGAATCTGAAAGTAAATTAATTTTGTTTTAATCAAATAACTATTTCTGCACAATCATTCCATGGTACAATAACACTTATTTACACTGTTGTATATACTGTATAATGCACATATATATATATTTTTCTTTCATATTTATATTTTGTATTATTATAATTCTCTTTGTGTATTTCTATTCTTGGCGGAGCAATTGTAACATAACCCAATTTCCCACTGGGGATCAATAAAGTATTTCTGATTTTCTAACACAGTTGTTCGTCTTTCGTTCTGATAATTAACTCACATTTTCTATGGAAAGCATGAAAAGTAAGTTTACTTTCAGAACCCCAAATATCTCTGATTACTCTGATTACATCCTGGTGACATGACGCTGATATAGAATTCACGCTGGTTTCTTCAGGGCTCATTGTGTCAAGCTTAAAAAATTCTGATCAGACCTGCATCCTGACTGGTTTCTGTTAAAGACTCCAGAGCAGCCATGTGACGTTCACTGACCCCGCTGCACTTAACACACAAACAGCCGAGGCGTTGTTGTTGTCAGGACGGGAGGTCGAATCAACCCAGAAACATCAGCACATCATGTTTTCAGTCTGACTCACACACACGCACACACCTGAAAATCATAGTTTCCCTGGAAACAGCCCAGTGGCTCTTTTAAGGTATAATGAGTGTGCCTTTTCCCACCCACATGTTAGAAGGTCTCATGTTACCATGGCGCTGTCTGTCTGTTCGTCCTGATTGGCCGGGAGGACGAGAGCATCTCAGGCTTGAGATGAAGAGATGATGAATAAGAAGAAAAAAAAACAACTCGGAGGAGGTTTCACTTGGACTTCATGCAACCCTGACAATGACTTTTAGAAGATGAGGAACGTAATGCCACCCGATAAATCAATCATTTATTAGTAAACGTTTGTAATCAAACTAAAACACGAATAAAGTTTTAGAGTTTACTCACAGCACCTTTAACAAAAACTATCTTTCCTAAACCTTAACCAGCACGTTTTGTTGCCTTCACTTATTCACACACAGGACTGATTATTTCATGGATATTTGATTAGATTAATCTTGTATTTGGTCCTTTTAGATTCATCGTCATCCACTTGATACTGTATCATGAATTTAAGTGTTGTTTCCCTGCAGAAACTTTTCTTCTGTCTGTCGGTATCCGTAAAATATGAGCATCTATTTTAAAAATAAATCCTATTTTAATCCAATTAATCCAATAAAATGTGATCTGGGGACGAGCAAGTTTCCCATCATATAAAACTGCATCTGACCGTTAGCTTGGGGGCTATAGAGTAGTAGTTAGCAAAGTGATATAATGGGTTGGGGACATAAATAAAGATGGCTGCCGCGTCTCCACTTCCTCCCACTGTACAAAAATGAAGCCAAAATATTCCGGAGTCTGAGCAGTAGTGATCGGGGGGTGGGGCCGTAGCATCGAGTTCCCGCCCATACACCCACCCGACTCAATCGCGAGCATGTATCAGCTGTCAATCATGACGTTTCAGCCCCTTTTTATAGCATCAAATAACTAATTAAAACCAAACTGATCAGAAAAA
>JBBPCS010000156.1:40894-64510 GCA_037974645.1 Hollardia meadi
TCAGCCCCTTTTTATAGCATCAAATAACTAATTAAAACCAAACTGATCAGAAAAATGAACACTTGAACAAACATCATACATACATCTGGTAACATGGAGGGGGTGGGGCTTATGACCTATACTGCAGCCAGCCACCAGGGGGCGATCGAGAGATCACACAGTGTGTTGGCACCTTTAATTTTACCAGACAGGAACTGTGTGAATTAAAAGGACTCTTCAGTGTGACGATACAGCCGCAGATGTCAGTTTGATTTGGTCAACAGCACCACTTTGTGAGTCAAAGTTCACCAACCTTGAACATGAGTTAAAACCTAAGTGCTCGTTTACTGAGCAAATCCTCAGATTGGACCGATTCCATTCAAATTGCGTGACGTCTGTCTGAAACTCTGCTGTCATAAATCTTAAAGTCCTTTAATGGGTATTATTCATAATTTCCTCTTCAAAACATATCTTTAGGGCTGAGCCTGATTAGCCGACTAGTGGATTAAACACTGCTAATCAGCACCAGAAATACAGTTAAACTTATTATTAGCGTTGTATTAATGCACACATTCAAATTACATATTGACATAATTCGTACAGAAATTACTTCAAGTCAAATGTTGCTTTAGGCTCAGAGAAAAAAAAGAGCGTCCATGACTAATGCTAACGCCAGCTAACTGTTATGGTGGTGTTTGATGACAGTGTTCGCCCAATTAAAATTCAGTTGTAATAATCAGATTTAACGTGCTCAAGGTTAAAATAGTTAACTGTTCTTTAGAGAGTTGTCATGTTTTGTAGGACTATGAGCAGTGAAGAAAGTGATTAATGGCTCTTCTAACATACGCATTATTATTAATCTACATGTTTATGGATAAGATTGTGTTCAATTTTGACTGTTTTCTGAGTGTTTTCTTACTTTTAGACGAGGCAGCTTTAACTTTTTATCATCCAAACTTTGTATTGTATTTAATCTTCATTTACTATTACTGTCATCTGATAATAAAGATTACTGTTCAGTTATAAAATATCCTGCTTCATTACACATTTTTGTCGACATGATGACTCAATAGAGTAACTGTTTTTATCCTCAGATATCGATACTGCATTTGCCTAAAACATCAAGTATTCTATTGAAAACCAATATAATTAGCCTGTATTACTGTTAAAATTACAGTAATAGCATACAGATACAGTGTTTTAGTGTTTATATGATTCTGTTGCCAAACCGAGTTTATATTATCACACATCTATTTAATCCCAGCAGAAAAAACACGTATGTTATCACTCTCTCTGAAAGCTGACAGGAAGTGCATTAAAGTAGCCTCCTGCTTTCAGGCACACGAAAACACAAATCAATCAAACATCCATCAATTTAAAGCAGAGAACTGAGGGAGCAGAGCACTTCAAGATCCATCGCCACAAAAACAAAGTGTTACAACACTGGTGTCGAGGTGCCATCTGCTGGTTACAGGCTGCATTTCACACTGCTCTGACATCACTGACGGAGGTGAGCCCATAAATCCCTAATTAACTCTGAACCTGCAGGAAACACTGGATTAATCCACTAAATTTCAACAACAGGATGACGGACCAACTTGGCACATCACACGCTAAAGTAATTCTACAAATTAAAGAGGACATTTCTCACTTCGTTTCACAGTGATGGGCAGAAAAAGACGTTTAAAACTTCACAAGTAAAAATGTTAATTTAACGCTAATTTTCTTTCTCTTTTGCAAAAGAAATCTTGATGTCAATGCGACTACCTGAATTTAATAAAGGTTATAATAACGTATTTTGCTGCTTAGCTTCCACACTTTCTACTCCACTACATTTATTTGACAGCTTTAGTTACTTTAAAGATTAAAAGATTAAAAACAAGCTTTTAAAATACAACATATAAAAGGCAGTGTGTATTTGAGGGCACATTTCAGATGTTTTTAAGTTGTTAACAGCTCCACCAAATAGTGATTTTCCCCTCTAAACGTCTCACATGGCTCCACTTCAATAAAGGTTCAAATGATCCCATTGCTCACCAAAAGCCAAATATTAGTGAAAAAGTTTGAATTTGTGTTTTAAATTATTTCCTCACAACCCCTCAGATATATCTGATGTCTATATGTGTGTATATGTGCATATAAAACTGTATATGAAGCAACAGTTTTGGCTTGTTGGCTTCCCCAAATCCATAAAGAGCGGGACAGACCAGCTAACGCTAGCATAAACTCCAATAACCTCTAACTTTTTGTTATATAACCTGGGGTACAGCCAGGTAACTGCTGCAGATAGTAGTTAGCCGTACATGCTAGCATTTCCAGGTTGCATTAGAGCAGATAAACACAGTGTTTAATCCATTTATTACACTGTTGCTCTAACTGGGGAACAAAAGTGCCCTCTTGGATGCTCTAATGGTAGATAAACCATGATAAACTGCCCCCTGCAGTTGCAAGAAAATGTGAAGCAGTGCCTTCTGGGATGCCCCTCCAGTGGAGAAGTGCCATACATGCTATAAAATCAGGTTGCGTGTCCCTAAATGCTCAAAAATGAATAGTTCCCTGTGTGCTTTAATCATAGAGGTGTGGTTATAATATTGGTCTGAGTCACATAATAAAATAAAACAGCGCTAAGATGTTAGAGTACATATCACATGGTGACTACATATCTAAGTGACAAAACTAAAAACTGTCGAGCGAATGAAGCGCTCTCCGGAGCAACAGTGACGTCTGAACCTTTGAACATTATCAACATTACCTGTGCTCAAACAGCTCAGGTCTGTGACAGGTTTCTGTGTCTCAGTATCAAAACAAGAAAAGAAAATCATCAAGACAAGAGGTGAAAACTTTAGCTCAATCATCGTGCAGCGTTTTCGACTTTTCAGGACGATAAAATGCAAAGCTCACATCTGCCACCATTTGTCGACCTGTTAGTCTCAGCAGTTCCTCCTTCACTGGCCATGTCTTCAACTCCTTCCTCCTCTCCTTGTCCCTTCCTGCCCCTTTTCTTTCTGTCCTGTTCTCCTCTTTCCTCCTCACGCAGACAACGAACTGGACTCTTGCTCTCCTAAACCCTTTCCTTCATGCCTCTGTTCTCCTTGTCCTGTCAGTGAAATCTGATTCTCCAGTCTGAGCAGTTCTGTGTGAACCGTCAATCAGCACAGGTTTCCTGCCTCCCTCTGGGCGAGGCGGACGTCCCGTCCTGATTACCACCAAGACACAACACAGACGGAGGTGGGAGAAGTGACTCGCTATTCAAAAAAAAGGCCAGAACTGCTAAAATGAAATATTTTCAAAATTGTAATTTCTCAAATTCCTAAAATACAAGAAACTCAGGAGAATAGTTCTGATCATTTGTAGGTCTCGACCACTGACTGTATATAAAGATATACAGTCCTCCTCCCCCTCCATGTTAGCAGATGGGACATGGGCCACACTAAAAACTCAAAGTACACGTCAAATACATTTTATCCCAAAGATGGTTTCTGTCATTTTAGGTAGTTCTGATCACGCTGATGTTTGTTCAAGTGTTCATTTTTCTGATCAGTTTGGTTTTAATTAGTTATTTGATGCTATAAAAAGGGGCTGAAACCTCTGAGAACTCTTTTTTATGTGACTCCAATCAGCCTGCAGAGCAAAGTGAAAGTGAGATGACTGGTTTCCCCATCAGGCTGGAGGGAAGGCAGCTCCATCAACAGGCTCAAATAAACAGGAACAAACATGGATTTCAAAGCGGTTCCAATTTCCTGATACAGCACACACACACACACATACAGCGCACACACGCATAAAGTGCATTAAATATTACTAATGAGTCCCGATTGAGAGCACTCTCCTCTCTCAGCCTGTCAGCCGGCAGTCTGGGCCCACAGAGCCATGAATTAGACATCGAACAGTCTGTAACTAGGCCACAATAACCAGAAACAGCATCACACACATGACCGACTGCTTCCTCCTGTTTAATGCAGCACACTGAGGAGCTCTTTGATGCTGTTTTGCAGCTCCTGTCAACAACACTAATGTTTACCTTTGGTATTATTTTAAGTAATTTTAAGTTGTCATTTGCCTATGGCCTAAAACCCCAGTCAAGCTAGCCTTTATGACAGCAGAATGTTACGGGAAAACCAGTTTATTTCAATGGAATCAGTGCAACCAGTGGATTCTCTCACATTGGTGAACAGAGGCAAGAGTTTCTAAACATGTTTCCTGAATAAACAGTTACCTAGCATGTTCGCTTGCAGTGTTAGCAGTTAGCTCGCCAACTAGCCCCTGCAAGTAGTCCAAGTGGCAACCTCCAAGGCTCAAAAATGAAGCTAATGTGATGGTGCCAAAAAGTGCAGTTCCTCAACTGGCCACTCGAGGCTGGCTCCAAAAACCCCGCGTTAACACGGCCAACTTTACAGCAGAAATAAACACGTTTACTGCTAAGTCCACCGTTTCTGATAAATGTGTGTACGTGTGTTTAAATTAAATTAAAGCTTAAAGTTATGCATGATTAAGACCGTGGCAGAGTGACAACTAGCCGCTAGCTCTCTGCTAGGCGTCACTTAGGCTAATTCGAGTCACTGAACTTGACCTCTCGGCCATGTTTGTGCATTTTGGAGAAATCATCATGCAAATATCAGACAAATAATACGGATTGCAATGCTGTTAATTGTACTGCAAAACAGAGGAAGTAAGTGCTCCATGTTTTTGGATTGGCTGGGGGTTAGGTGGAGTCAGGCATTTTTCTGCCTCAGTCCTGTTGTGGTGAGTAAGTTTATACCCATGTTTTTAAAGCTCTTTTCATCAGTATTTTATTCAAATATAAAATGGCTCGTTTTTTAGCCTGTTTTACCTCATAGTTTTGGTTTTACAGCACTCTTGCTGTTGTTGTTGCTTACATCAAACAATGTCTGATAAACCCACTCTGCACGACCTGCCCAGCAGCAAACAGCAGTCAGACACAGTTAAACACTAGCTGATGAACATAGTGGAGCATTTAGCAGCTAAAGAGCCAGATAAGCCAGTTAAGACCCTCACCATCCACCAGTCGTCCCACCTTTCCCCGTCACCCTCCCCTTGAGGCTTGTTTACCTGCCTGTTGGGGGCAGAGAGACGTTAGCCAAACTTCCTGATCTGCATTATCGCTGTTTGTTTCTTGTTATTTACACAAATAACAGCAGGTTTATCCACGCTGGGATGAGTGCAGTGGTGGAAGAGGAACTTGAATGGTACAAATACTCCAGTACAGGTCCTGCATAAAGAGATCTTACTTAAAGGGCCACTCCACCAATTTCACACATGACGATTGGTCAACTCATCGTGAGGTGAGGACTTCGAGTGAGAACAGTTGTTGAACGTCTCCTGTGGATCTGAGGGAGCTTCGCCAGGTCTGCGTAAATAACCCCTGAAGATATCATAGTGATGTCATCAGGGTCCAAACCTGAGCTGAACTTTGCAGGAGCCTTATGAACAATGTTGCAGGAATTATCAATTAAAGGTGTGAGGAATTCATTTCCACACCACTTCTTCTTAATATCAGCCACAGTTGTGTCTTTCTGCTCCACCTTGTTCCCTGCAGCGGTGACACACTCTCAAACTGTGTGTTTGACTTTGTTCACCGAGTAATAAATGTTGTCTGGCTTCAGTCTCCACCGCCGTGATCTCGTCTTCCCAAAAGTTTGATTTTCTCTTTTTTTTCCTGACTAAACCCTCATCTGTGCTGCATTATATAAGAGGAAATCACAATGCACGTGCCGTCAGGTTAAGTTGACTTGAGATTTATATCACTGGTGCATTAAGTTACAAATGGGATTCTCGGAACCTGCTTAAACTTTTTATGCTCAGCACATTTTATGAAGCAAACTGTCGGAAATGATCTTAAGACTAAGTTCAAGTGTGAATGTAAGAACATTTTTATGATCATGGCTTAGTTAGCGGGACAGAGTTTATGTTTTTAGAAAGTCTGGTGTTTTAAATCTGTGCTTTATAAATGTTACATCACTTACACAGAAGGCCTGTTTCACAATGTTATATTTATATTATTGGTTTATCATAAAAGGCTGATTTTAACTACTTTACTGTTGGGTTGTTTAATCTGTAACAATGCAGCATATCTTAAAAAAAATCAGTAACTACGTTGTCATGTCAGACAAATTAAAGAGTATAAAGATGCATAAAATGGAAATACTCAAGTAAAGTACAAGTACCTCGTATTGACCTGAGATGTCGCCTGTTATTTCTGAACCTCTAAAACTGGACATCTTACAGGATTTAAAGTGCCAGAAGAACTTCGGGATGAACAGAAATCGCTGATTTGGATGAGCAACATTCAAAACTCAAATTACTGTAATTAATGATCAACTAATCATGAGGAATAGAAACTTACAAAACATTAAGATTAATTGATTCATTTAGATTAATCCCAGAGGAAGACGTGAAAAAGATCCAGCTGGAACAGGTGCACCAAGGTAATCCAAGACTGTTGTTAAATATAGTTCCAATAAGTCCAGAGGGCACGAAGGGAGTTTCACCTCCTCAGATTTAACTCGGGGTTATCAATGAAAGTCAGGGTTGACAGACTCTGATTAAAGTGGAGTTCAACGGTACGAAGTCGGTGAATAAGATGTTAGTTAGTCGACTCTGTGTCAACTTGTTTGGAGTTGGTGCGCGTTCGCATAAAAAAAGGGCGTGTTCGAGTTTTTGTCATTATGACTCATGCTCTGTATTTTCCCAGGAAGAAAATAAGATGATAATATCGAGATATGAGGAGTTCAAAGACACGCTAAAGACAAAATCTAACAAACAAAGCCAGAGAGGCTTGTTGACGCAGACACGGTGTTCCATATCTTCTCTATCTGTCGACACTCTGAAATGTCCAGTACAGAGTCAAGAGGGAATATTACGAGACAAAAACATCGGTATTTATGAGATTAAAGTGGTAAATTTAGAAGAAAATAAATCACTAATTTACAAGAAAAAAACTTGAATATTCTCTGACAGAACAATCTTAAACTTTACATTTAACATTCTGAAAAATTTGGGTTTTTTTCTGAAGGAACCACGTCTTTACTTTTCAAGGTCAGTCTCTTCATACAACAGCAGACGACACCGCTCGCCGTGGATTACGCAGTGATGACCTCATCAGATTATACTTCACAATCGGATGTAGCAATAATTAAATTCAGGTGATTTCTGCCCACAGTCTCCATATTATCATAAACATCCAGACTTTAAAGAGACGTTGCTGTAAATCTGATCTGTACAGAAAAAATATCACGAGTTTGATTTTTTTCTTGTAAATTTGTGACTTTAATCTCAGTTGCAGAGTTTTTTCTCGGATTATTAGGCCACCACCCCCCACCAGGTAACATCGAGTTCACCTGAAGATAACCTGCTCGGAGCACTTTTGGGATGCAGCATAAATCACCATGGCAACATACCTCAGGTAAAACTTTATCCACTTTTCGTGCTACGAGTTAACCGTGAAGTTACACCCGACGTCACAAAGTTACTCCTGAAGTTACCTGGATAAACCAGTTACCTCGCTTCATGGTGCAGCCCTTAGGAGGCTGACTCAGAAGGTAAACTCTGTTTACAGAGGTGACAAACAACAACCATTTGTCAACAAAGCGGAGAAGGTGAGGGGCTGTGACATCACCCACCGGACAGGAAAGCTTGCTCATTATAGCAACCATATGGTGAAACGGTTCAAAACTGCTCCATCTTTTAGTGTCAACCATCTAATTTATTCTGTTCACTGTTGGACCCTTAATTTAGATTGGATATTATTATTATAATTATTATTATATAGCCTATTATTAGCAGTATTAGAGAAGTTAACCCATGGGATATAAGACTATATTGGTTTTATAATCTGTGAATTAATGGTTGATTGATATGTGATATTGGTGCATCTGGTTTAACAATAAGCAAGAAGTTCAATCATGTAAATTATTGGATTATTAATAACAAACGCAGTATAATATGCCGTATGGTCTCTTTAAACGTGGAGTCAGGCTCTCAGTAGGCCTGCATTATAAAACAGCGCACGCTACAGAGAAATACGATATATTGTCACCATAATCACTGTGATGAATTGTAAAGGGATAGGAATATTTTAGAATTTCATGGGCCTACAGGAGATACAAGTATAGGTTTCCATTAAGTGGCCATGATGAGGCAACTATCAACTCTCCAGTGAGTACCACAATACAGCCCCTGCAGGAACACTGAAGAAATATCACGCATATTTCTTTGTTTGGAGACTGACGAGCACTATAATATCAATAATATGGCTAAAATTTAGAAAAAACAACAGTATTGGGTAGAATAAGAATAAATTGGCCTACACATCCTGCCGCTGTCAGCCAGACCCCCCCAGAAAGAAACCAGGGGGAGAGCCTGAAAACAGCATCCATCACCAGCACTGATACAGGGGGTGAAAAACACGGTGAGGAGACGGTCGTACTTACTGTCCGAGGCCATGGCTGCGGCTCTTCTCCCTCAGACTGACAGCGGAACCGAGCGTGTGATCAGCGGAGCAGAGGCAGCAGCGTCCCCGCCGCTCCTCATCCTCCAGACCCGCAAATCCGCAGCAACACAGCGGTGAACGAAGAGCCCTTCACGTACTGTAGGAAGTATCCGCACTCGATGGGTTTACGCTCATCTCGTTTACTAAAGTTGTTCATTTAAACCTTTAAATTGTGTATTTTTCCGTTGAATTAGTAATTTGTGCCCTAAATTGTCTAAATAATTTGCTCAAATTGATCCAATTTAGGAAGGAATGCGCGACGTTTAGCTTTCAGGAACATAGCCCATGGTCTTTGAACTTGTGCGTCCATTACTAGCGTTACAGACCTACAAAACCAAAAAGCATCTAAGCTAACAATATATATATGGTTAAAATTTAGTTACGACGAGAATCGGACTTTTTTTCTTTTTTTTTACAACTTGTTGACATTTGTTTTGACACAAGAAAATATGTATAAAAATGTACAATGTGAAAGGAAAAAGCCAAAAACAAAACGGTCAAATCCAGTTAAATCTTGTTAGCTAGCTGGTGAGATTGTCTCTTGGCTAATTAGCTTACTTCCCCTCTTAGCTGTTTCCTGTAATTGAAATATATCCACTGTGATGAACCAACACGTTGCTTTTTTATTCCACGAGTGGTGTTTGTAGTTAATTCCGGTCGTGGAGAATAAAAACTACACTAGCTATAGCTATACTAGCCGGTCATCGGCTTACATTTGACTAGTAAGCTAGGTCGCCTAGCTTAGCGCAGCTTTTGATTCTTGTGAAAATCCCAATTTGGCATGGTTAACCTTCATTTCACATAAATCTTTTTTTTAACTTGTTTTTTATCACACTTACAAAATGTTCTGTGAAATAAAATGCTCATGAAAATAACTGAAATAATAAATCAAAGGGACAATAACGTTTTGATAAAAAAGCAGATAGAAACACAAAACTGCACAAAGCCAGATAAACATTAGCATTTCCCTTCACTACATTTGTCTGAATCAAATGTCACTCAAGAAACAGATCAACAAAAATAGCAACTCTAAACAACAGGTTTGATATAAAAGCAGTGAAACTTTATAAAATATTTAAACACCACAAACAAAAATGAAGGCCAAGCGGCAGATCATGAGTCCAGTTTTAACTTTTTCCACAGAGAAATAAAGTTTGAGGAAAATGTTTATAGTAAAATGTAGGTATATAGATACAACCTATGCTTCCTTCACTGTAAAATAAATAAAAGGCAGGTAAAGGGTACATTTCCAACAAGTTTTAAAACTGCAAAAAGAAAGCTGGGAATTCTTTCACATTTGATGAGTCTGTCGAGAAACAGAAAAAGAATCAGAATGTTTTTTGTTAGTTTGTTCACAAAACCACTCATTACAAAATAATGAAAATATTTTAAAATGTGAAAACATTCACATGACAGAACTGGTAGTACAAACATTCAAGATTATGCAAAAATTCATGGCAATAATAAAATCAACATTTTAAAACAAACTTCTACTGAACATCAGCTCCGATCAGGATGCAGCTCGAGTCCTACGTCGTCTTCATCCCCCCTTGAATGTTTTTGTGCGTTCTTGATTTATCTGAATGGTGAAAAAAGAAAACATAAAACACGATGGATGCCGAGCTGGTATTGAGAGAAAAAGTCACTTGAGCTTAGAAAAATTCTTATTGGTAAATGTTTCATGGCCAAAAAAGCCTCATGGCTCTACAGGGTTTCGTAACAAGTCAGTCTGTTGTTCTAGAGTGAATTATCTCGACATCTATCCGATATATGTCATGAAATTTGGTACAGACGTTTAAGGTCTGCAGACGTAGCATGTTAGCGTGTTACCATGTTAGCGGACCTCCTCGGGAAAACAGAGCAGAGAACAAACTGTTGCAGTGAGCGTAAAACGAGTATGAAGCCTTTAAAATGTGTCGCTGCGTACCGTTAGGGACAAAGTCCAGAGTGGTGAGACGACTGATCTGAGTCATCATTGCGGCTTCTTTCCACATGTCACCTGACAAGAAGGAAGATTTGTTATCACAAAACATTCAAGATAAAAGAAAAAAATCCATCCTCAGACGCCACGTTCCCTCAGCCTGACTTATCCTCGTCTACTGTAGGTGAGAAGTGAGAGTCTTGAACTTTACTTCTGCTTTTATGCAGCAATAACATCTTATTGATACAGTGGTGTAATTTCCATTTAGTCACATGGCCCTGCAAATACTACAGCTGCACGATATTGGGAAAAAAAACAACTGACTTTGCAATATTTTTCTTTTCTGTGATATACATTGCGATATGAAAAGATGACTTTAATAGCTCTGTTTGGAAAGAATTCAAACTTTTTTGTAGCAGGTTAGAGCAATTAAACATGTCACCAAAATCTGGAACTGCAAAAACAAATAGCCTGCAACTTAATTCAGATTTCAATCAGCGTATTAAATCAAGCAAGCAAAACACCGTTCCTGTTAAGATTTGGTCATTTTAAATCATGCTCTATTTTATGACCAGATGAAGTGTTTCACTGAACAGACGTCTGGATATTAAGTTAAAAGAGAAACAGGCTGAGTTAATGTTAGCGGCAGCTCGGCTGACGATTGCACATGGGCACATTGCGACATTGATGCTGAAACGATACATCAAATGGTAATTTTGATGTGACATTTTGTAACTTAATGTTAGTTAGCTGTGGCAGGTGTTAGCTAGGAGTGGCAGACATTAGCTAGCTGTGGCAGATGTTAGCTAGTCTTGGCAGATGTTAGGTAGCTGTGGCAGATGTTAGCTAGGAGTGGCAGACATTAGCTAGCTGTGGCAGATGTTAGCTAGTATTGGCAGATGTTAGGTAGCTGTGGCAGATGTTAGCTAACTGTGGCAGACGTTAGCTAGGAGTGGCAGACGTTAGCTAGGAGTGGCAGACATTAGCTAGCTGTGGCAGATGTTAGCTAGTATTGGCAGATGTTAGGTAGCTGTGGCAGACGTTAGCTAGGAGTGGCAGATGTTAGCTAACTGTGGCAGACGTTAGCTAGTATTGACAGATGTTAGGTAGTAGTGGTAAAACACGTCTATCTGGTGATTTTCAAATTGAAATGGTCATTATGTATTTTAATTTGACAGGTTTTATTAGATATCAAATAACTATTTGTAAATTACAATAATTATAATAATATATCCATGTGGCAGGAGAACTGCCCCTGCAGCCCACTGGGTGGGCCCCGGCTGCATCTGTGCTTAATGAAAGAAAAGCTGTTGGAGGGATTTACCTGAGATATGTACATTCTGGTTGGTTCTGGCTTTGAGTGACGGTTTATTTGTTCTGGAGTAACCTGACGAGTTGGAGGGTCCCGCCTCGTTACTGGTGATATCCACCTCCACCTGACGATGACGCCGTGACTTGGAGGCCTTAGAGATACAAACGTAGAGAGATTTTCTGACTTAACATTTGATTTAACATAAGACACATGTTTTTTTAAAGAAAATTAAGGATTTGTTACATATTTTAAAAAGAAAAAGAAAAGAAAAAACATGAAACACAAACCTCTGAAGCCTGTCCGTACGCTTTTGATTTGATGGACGCGAGGAGGTCAGCTCTTTTGGAGGACTGAGGACACAAAACAGGCAGTCGGTCAACAGCGCCACTCTTTGAACAAACACTTCACTTCAGACAACTTCAGTTTGAGTATTTAACATCCTGCAGGAGACACGAGGACCCTCAAACTTAAAGGTGTAGTGTTACTCACCTCCTGCTGCGACGATGTTCCCTCGCCGCTGTCTTCATCTTCATCAGTCCCATCCTGACAAGACACATCATCTCATCACACCAACAGCAGACAAAAGGCAATGACGTGTGAAGACAAAACAGGTGCAAAAGCATTAATATAACCACATATTTTCTTCTATTCATGAAGTTTCACCTTCCTGTGCTGCCACTTGTAGAAATTCACCACGGTGCTGCGCAGCTCAGGGACGAGGTCCTTCCGTATCAGGTTGACGGACGAAACCGCCTGTTCTGACGCAGAGACAGAAGTCTTCAGCTTCTCGTAGAGCTCATTGATGTTGGACAACTCCTGCACGGAGACAAACAGCACCAGTTAATGTTTATTTCCTCATTAACCTACTCTCAAAGTGTTGGAGCCAAGTCCGTGCTCACCTCCAGCAGCTCCATGTTGATCAGCTCCTGTGGACGAGACGCTTGCTCCATGAACTCTTCACACAGCGGCGACTTCTCCACCTTCCTCTTCTTCTTGTAGGAGAGCTGGGAAGAGGAGGAAGAGGAGGAAGAGAAAAAGGAGAGGCACAAAGAGGAGAAAGAGGAGTCATGTCTTTGACTGAGTTTGGCCATAACGGTCAGTCACTTCTGCCAATTATCTTTAATAAACAAGATGATGGGCAAAATGATCAGATTAGTTGGACTTTATTTCTAAAGACAAGTCCGTATGTTGAACTTGTGATCATGAAGTTAATTAGAAACTGGTTTGAAATCATTAATTTGTTTATGTAATCTGAATAATGAATGAATCATAAAATCATCTTGCAAGTTCGTCTAGTTTTTTCTTCGTCAGCCAAAAGTGTCTGTTCTCCGTTTGTTCTTATTTTTCATTCCAAGTGCAAGACAGTAGATCACTCTGGAAAAAACAGGGACCTACAGATTTTTCTCCATTTTATTAATAAGCCTATAATATCCAGCCTTAGCCTGAAAATATCAGCCTGTACCTTGAGCAGCAAAATATACTGTAGATTTTATTTAGAGCAGTTTTAAATGGCCCATATTATTGGATAATATTTAGTGATGCATTAATGTGCAAGCGTTACTGATGCCGAAGCTGGTAAAGGTGGAGCTAATTTCAGCTACTTTATACACTGCTGAGTAGAAGTAAGAAAAATATAATAAAATACAAGCACCTCAAAACTGCATTTAATAAAAGTACTTGTAAGTAAATATACTTAGTTACATTCCACTACTGCCAGAGAGCTGTAAGTATTTCTGGACATTCTCACCTGAGTTTTAAAAACTAAATAAATACATAATTATTAATAGCTATCCCCTCAAAATGATAATTCCTCCATCTTTTTATTTCTCCCTCTCATCAGCGGAGGTGTGAGGGAAGCGAGGATGCTCTTCTCCTCATCCTGCTGCCAGTACGGAGTCAAACTGGGGCAGAACCGCTGGTTCAAAGGTGTTGACATAAAGCAGGCAGCTCACCAGAGTGGGCATGGCGGTGAAGTAGAACGCTTTGTGCGCCACGAGCTGCCGCAGGATGTAAACGACGTCGAGGTGCTGAGCGTCCACGGCGTCCTTCTCAAACTTCTTCACGTACTCCCAGTCCTTCAGCGCCAGACGGATCTGCAGAAAGAAACACACAAAAAGCATCAGCTTTGATTCCAACTGGACTTTATTTAACTGGAATAAGGGCATGAAGGGGTGCTGTGTTCCCGACCTGCTCTGGGGGCGAAGCTGTCTGACATCCATACAAGCTGTACAGCAGATAAAGTCCTCCCACTCGGATCTGGAAGCTGAACGGAGGCAGGAAGAAGCAGCAGGCCGTGTCCAGGATCAGATGAGCGAACGCTCGCTTCTCACGCTTCACTGCGCCGCTGCAAAACAATATGTGACACATGATGTTAAAGAGGATTCTGCTACACATGATAAACTATAACAGGCAGTTATTGTTATTTATGGTCTCATAGTTACTCTAACGTTCTCAAATATGGATATAGGAATTATAATTAAGAAACATTCAAGCTACAACCTAATATCTTGGATTTAGGGAATAATTAATCACAATGAGACAAAAACGTAAAACACAATTCATGTCAGATTTTTTTTTATCCTCCCAAAGTTTAGAGTCTATCGTTTACAAAAGGAGAAATGTCATATTTTAGGTTCCTTCCTGTTTTATGTTGAAGGTTTTTACCCTTGTCCCTTATTAGCCGCCCCTCCCTCCTGTATTTAAGTCTGTTTCTCCCTCACTTTTTGCCAGATTGTCTCGTGTGTCTCATGTTCGTATTAATTTGTATATCGTTTGCCTGTTTGGGACTGCTCATCCGGTTTTGACCCTTGCCTGCCCTTTTTGTCCACTTGTGTTTTGTTTATTAAATCACTGAACTGCATTAAGCTCTGCCTTCAGCGTCTGAGTTCTCCACTTCCTCGTGTAATGATTAGACAATTAACCAATTGGGTCAATTGGTAGAAAATGAATCATGAACAATTATGATTGTTCCATTTACGAAAGAATGCTGTTTTCAGCCCAAAATGTGAGGATTTGCTAGTTTTCTATGCATTATATTTCTATCATTGTAAAGTGAATATTTTATTTTTTTTAACCGATTATTGGATATTTAATGACGTCAGCTTGCATCCTGGGAAATTGGGATTTTGCACAATTTTCTGTTTTTATTTTTTTAGATAATTAAGAGTTCATCATTTAATCATAAAAAGCAACTGTAAATTAATTCTAATTAAACTAATTACCAATTGAAGCCCTGTTGTAATGTATTAATTGCGTAATGTTAAGATGCAAGTGTATACCTTTTTATAAAGGGTCAATCTATTTCCTAAAGACGTTTTCTTCCCACTTTAACATTTTCAACCATCGTCCATTACATTTTAAATGATCTTCTTTATGTCTGCGCTCAATTCAATTATTCAGCATTTCTTATGTTGCTTCCCGTCTGTTTTATTTTGTTCATCTGCCTTTTTCCTGCTCGCCACTCTGTAAATACCATTTAAGAAAGACAGGTGGATGTTGAAGTAGCATGAAAAGCAGATACAGTAATTGCAAATGTGCTTTAATTTTCAAATGTTAAAAGATAGTGGCCACAAAGTTTGTAGTCAGTTTATTCCGCCATATAACCAATGACTTGACTCGAATGAGAAAACAAACATCGTGACTGATAAGAAAATGACATTTTTCAGATTAAACCTACTAGAAAATCTGCGAGAACTTCATTTCCCTCCATATCTCGGAGAAAGTCTCGAAGCGGACGGATTGTGTCCGCTGGAAGCGGTTCAGCAGCTCCTCACAGTCCGATTTCACCTGTTTCCGACATAAATCCATCTCACTGCCGCGTCTTCAGACGGCTGAACGTTAAAACTGAATAAAATCTAATAAAAGCGATTAACTTGAAACCATTTTATACGAGAAAACGCGCTACAAACACGTAAACCAAGGGACATTCTCGTGATGTAAACAGGACTCAACAGCGACTGGCGACGTTTTATCGCGTCATCAGTACGCGACCTCTTGCTTCACAGGCGTTGGTGATGCCTTCCGATGCAGTTGTTTTATAGGATTTTTATATTATATAGGTGTATTTTTCTTTTTAATCCCAGATATTATATTGTGTCGAACTTCTCGTTTAATTTGATAACAATAAAATAATTAATTACTAAAAAAAACATGAATTTATTGTTTTATAGATGTATTTAAGATGCGACAGGATAATACACAACTTTATTAATCCCAAAGAAAATATTTCTTTTGAGAGGAAAGTATGTTGAGCTGATAACTATGGAGGACTGAAACTGCCAAAATCCAAAATAAATAAATAAGTACATTTAAAAATGAATAAATTAATAAATAAAATGGAAAACTAAATGAGAAAATAAATATATAGGGGAATTAATAGGAAAATAAATAAATACAGAAGCTAACTAAAACACAAATACCAATTTATATCACAATTTATGAATTGATTGTCTACATTTATTTTTGATATTATTTTGGCGCATTTAATGACATTAATTTATTTATTGTGTAATTTATTTATTTATTTGGATTTTGGCAGTTTCAGTCCTCCATAGATAGCCAATAACCAACTTTACACTGACGTTGCACACACTGTACATACTTTCTGGGTGGATGCACATTTAGGTTTATATGTATATAAGTAACTGTATACATTTTATTTTATTTGTATTTATTCTATTCTAATTAAAACATGTGTATGTATGTTCTATGCAGCATTAAGAGGCAACAACTCATTTCGTCGTGGAACCCTGTTATAAAATAACCAATGAATGAACCTGATAGCTTAATAGCTACTTGATGTTTGTCGAGTTTAGAAAGCGTACGTGAACGCACCACCCGGATGTGGGTGATCAACGTCCTGCGGAAGTAAACAATCCTCAGCTGACGTGGAGGAGCAGACTTTCTCCTCCAGCCGGACCGACTGGAACTGAATTTCCTGGTCTAGAGAAACATTTTCCGCGTCAGTCAGTGTCTTGTTGTAACATTTATTAAATGGGCTCTGTTGGCGTCGTCTAAACTCTCTGGATAATTAACGGTAAACTCTTCGCTGTAAGGTAAAATGGCGGCAGCGGAGGAGGCTAGCAGACAGCTCGCCGGGCTGTCGGACGTCTCCATCTCGGAGGACATCCCGGTGGAGGGGGACATCTCTGTGCCCATCGGCTCCTCCAGGCGGGACGACGAGTTCTCCACGCTGGACGAGCCGGTCAAGGAGACCATCTTGCGGGACGTGCGGGCGGTGGGGAACAAGTTCATCCACGTCCTGTACCCGAAGCGCAGCTCGGCTCTGCTGCGGGACTGGGACCTGTGGGGCCCGCTGCTGCTCTGCGTGACGCTGGCTCTGCTGCTGCAGGGCGGCGCGGCTGACAGCGACGATCATGGGGGACCGCAGTTCGCTGAGGTACTAACTTTTATCTTTAATACCGTTTATTTTATCAAGAATTTAGGGTGGAGGGTGGATTACCAACTGGGCAAAGTATCTAGACTTTACTAGACCCTGAGGAGAACCAGTTGGACGACATGAGAACTCTCCACAAGTGAAGCCAAAACATCTCGATCACCCCCTGGTGGCTGGCTGCAGCATAGCTCATAAACCCCTCCCCCTCCATGGTAGCAGATGGGACATGGGCCAAACTAAAAACTCTAAGTACACCTTAAATAAATTTTTATTTTTTATTTTAAGTATGCTTTAAATGCTATAAAAAGGGGCTGAAATGTCATGATTGACAGCTGAGCCCCACTCGCGATTGGTTTGGGCGGTAACTCGATACCGCGGCTCCACCTCCTGATCACTTCTGCACAGACTCTGGCTCCAAATGGTGATGGCAGCGCTTGTATCCGGGATATTTTGGCTTCATTCAACACAATTAACGTCTTTCTAATGCCAATGTCACATCTTCAGATTATTTTGTTTGACCCACAGGTTTATTGTTTGATAATGGGGCTGTGTATTGGCAAGAATCTGGCATTACGATACACACAGGGCTGCCAGGTTATTTCCATTACCGAGTAATCTGCTCAAATGTCATAAAAATGCTTGTCACAGTTTCCCAGAGCCCAAAGTGACGTCTTCAAATCCCTTCTTTTGTCCAACCAACAGTCCAAAACCCAAAGACTCTTCAGTTACTGTCAGAAATGACAAACCCTCACATTGAAGAAGCTGGAACCAGCAAATGTTTGACAATTTGCCTTTAAAAATGACTGAAATGATTAATCGAAAATAGTTGGCAACTGATTTTCTTTCAATCGACTTATTGATTAATCATGGCAGCTCTAGTATCATGATACAGGGGGTTACAATTCAATCTATCATAATATATTGCGATACTGTAAGCCAGGCGTTATATCCGATGCCTCTGTTCTCTCTTTTTATTCTCACTTTATGAGCCAACTTCCTGTCTAATTTCTAAACTATAGATTTAAAAACACGATGCAGTGTTTTTTTTGGAATCGATATAGTATCACAGAACATAATATCCTGATGATCAAGTGTATCGATATTTTCTTTTTTCAGGTCTTCGTCATCATCTGGTTCGGCTCCATCATCATCACCCTCAACTCCAAGCTGCTGGGCGGCACCATCTCCTTCTTCCAGAGCCTGTGCGTGTTGGGATACTGCATCCTGCCGCTGACGGTGGCCATGGCCGTGTGCCGGATCGTCCTGGTCAGCGGCTCGGGGACGGTCAGCTTCGCTGTGCGGCTCGTGGTGGTGACGGTGTCCTTTGGTTGGTCCACCTTCGCCTCCACGGCCTTCCTGGCCGACAGCCAGCCGCCAAACCGCAAGGCGCTGGTGGTGTACCCGGTGTTCCTCTTCTACTTCGTGATCGGGTGGATGATCCTGACGTTCTCGCCGTCGCAGTAGGAGAGAGACAAAAGGAAGGGATCTGAGTTAAACTGACAAAGATGGAGGTTTTTGTGGAGTGAAAGGACTAAAAAAAAAACACACCAGTGTCTGCCTTTGAACGAAGATGAATGACTACTGAACTGACTGTTTCTGGGCCGCTGATACTTCAAAATAAGTCCAAACGAACTCTTTCAGGTGAAGCAGTGGCTTGTACTGTGATTCAGAGAGGTCCAGTTGAAGCTGCGCTGCAGGTGGAGGTTAGAAATCTGAAGAATATGTTGATATTTTTCCAGTTTCTCTCCCAGATGTTTACGAGCTGCGTAAAAATAAAATCCATAGGCTTGTAAATAGAAATCCTCGATGAATGTTTGAATTGGTAGGGCTATGTTAATTTTTGTCTTCCTGGACTTTCTGGGTGTTTGAAACCTCTTGATTTTTACGCTACATTTTTCATTTTTAAACCCCCCAACTTTAGTTTTTGGCTCGTGTCGTCTCTTTTAAAGATGTTTCTTCTAGTATTTTTGGAGACATTTTTTCATTTGTATTAGACAACTGACAGGAAATGAGAGGAAGGAGATATGCCTTCCCTGATTCAGCATGTTGAATCGACAACGGAGGCCGTCAGTTGGAGCTCTTGAAATGCTGTTCCGTTAAGCAAAATGGTTATTTTACCCAGTTAAAGCAGTCGTTTGACAGCCACTTAGCGTAGCTTAGCACAAAGATTGGAAGCAGGGGGAAACAGCTAGCCTGGGTTTGCAAAAAAAATCCACCTCCAGCACCTCTAAAGCTCACTCAGTCATTTAAAAGTGGTTTATTTAATCGGCACTAAAACTGAAGTGTAAATTGTTCCATTTTCTGGGGGGGTTATTAGAATATTTCTTGACCAGGAGAGTGGAATCAATCTTCTCATACATCTGTCATCACTGTACTTCCCAAAATATCAAACTATTTAAGGGCTGGATATAGGGATGTTTGATTGTCCCTCGTGGACATTGCAGATGGCGGTATTTAAGTTGCGTGGACCCTTGCACAGTATTTGGATTTAAATTTAAAATTCGTCCCCACCGTTTCTTCCAGAAGTAAAACACCATGTGAGAGCTAAGCAAAGCAAAACTTTAAAGCGCCACATGCAACTTTTCATCAGGCTAACTCTAATAAAAACTGACTTGATGTTTCTTAGCTGGACTCCAGACCACATACTGGTTGCCCACACCTCTGATTTTACTGGTTCTGATCATCAAGCTCGTTATTTGCACTAACGCAGGAGCGCTGCTGTGCTTTTTGAGGTGTGTTCAAGTGCAACTTTAATCTAAACATCGAGCGTCTCAGTCGTCCGTTTGTGCTTGTTCATTGATTGTGGCAGATATCATGAAAAAAAGGCAGTTTTATTTCAAACGCAGGCAGATTCAAGGTGCTGTACATAGAAGTACAATAACATAGTTAAAACGGGTCAATTTAAAGACAAAACAGCACAACTCAAAGCTAAAACAACACAATGAAAAGGGCAGAATAAATGAAATAAAGGACAAATGTATATAAGAATAAATTTAAATTAAATAAAAACTCCACTTGGGTGAATATGAAGGCATTTCCAACACATCGGGGTGCATAAAATGAGGTGTTTACCAAGGAGGTTATGTTTTCAGTGCCGTGTCTGTCAGCAGGATTACACAAAAACTACTGAACCGATTTTCCTCAAACTTAGTGGAAGGATGGGGCATGGGCCAAGGAAGAATCCATTCAATTTTTTCATGCATTATCCAGGGAATAATGCATGGATGTTGGGATGTTGGGCCTTGGCGGAGGTATGCGCTCTACTGAGTGCCGTTGTAGTTTATGTATAGATTTAAAAACACAAAAGTCGGGTGTACTCAATGGATGATATAAAAACAAGCTTGTCAATATGAAAAAAAATTCTAATTATATGACAGGACCAAAAATTGAACAACCAGACTGTGTGAGGCCAGAAGAATCTTAAGTCTCTTAACAGAAGCTACAAACAACCAGCAGTAAAGAGGTCAGAGAGGGAGAGATTCGAAGAGTTATGCTCCCAGGACGTAGACCGTACCACAGTTTCTGTCTTTTTCTGCCATGTTTAAACAAATAGAACAGATTGTTTTGTGTAGAAAACTGATTGCAAAATCTAAAACGGCAGCGGACAACAGATTTAATCCATCAGCTCCCCAGAAGAGGAGAAGATTTTTCAGTGAGCCTCAGCTTTGCACCAACGTTAAATAATCCTACAGGAACAAAGGAGAAATGAAAGGGTGATGACGTTGTTTTCCTTTCACCATCATGATGTTTCGTCTCCACCCGCCGAATGACCTTTGATAACCTCTCCTTGATGTTCTCCCACATCACCGGGGCTTCTTTTGTTGATTTCTTTTTTTATTTATGTGCGTTCATTTACAGCAACTGAAAAAAAGATTAAAATATATTTGATCAGCTGTGATTGTGCATTTATTTATATTTTCAGGTATATCACAAATAGTTCCCATGGGTCCATGAAAGTTTTGAAAATAGACACAAAGTTTTTTATAATTTCATTTCCTGTTGCATAGTATTGATCTATTACATTTTTTTAATATATATTCTATGCAATTCTTCAGGTAATTTGATTTCATAATTAACATGTTAACTACAGACTGCCTCATCACAAAATTGAAAAAACAAAAGTCACATAAATTATGGCTTTACTGTGGAGTGAATGTGTCTCTACTTCAAAAAAAAGTCCAAGATCATGAGATTATTTCAAATATTCCACCACACTGTTTAACAGAGGTGTCATTAAAGTAACTAACTTAAACCCGTTTGTCTGCATTCTGTATCACGAGCGTCAGCTGAAAACCGGCTCCTCAACACATGAAAGAAATTAAAATAAATCAATACGGAAAGAAAAAGTGCTGACATCATTTAATTCAATAAAAGTACCCATAGCACAGTGTAGAAATACTCTGTAGCCTGACAGGTCCTGCATTCAAATTTTGAATTGAGTACTTTCAGAATAATATACATTATTGGACTATGATTGTTGATGCATAACAAGTATTTATTACTTTAATGTTGTAAAGGAGGGGCTAATCTATACCAACACATTATATTTTAGTATGTTTTGTATAGATCATTTGAATCCAATAAGCAAATCTGTCAGAAATATAGTGGATAGAGTAAATATAGTGCCGTTTGGAGACAACAATGTTTTTGTTAGCTAGAGGCCAATATTACCAGTTCAACATGATGACTAAAGACTTGGAAAATATTACCAGACTCAGAAGAAAACAAAAATATGATCTCATTTCTATCCATAATACAAGCTTCATTTCATCCATAGTGGGATCATTGTTTTAGAGAACAATATTTTTTTTAATGTTGTAAAGAGGACGAGATGGGTAAAAGATAAAAACAAAATAAATACACAATAAATAAAAAAAGGCAAGTTAATTATAAATGTTTTTAAAAATAAATAGCGGGACGTTTAATTATGTAAGCTTTATATTTATTTATTTTTAATTTCCCGACATTAAAATCATTACATTTCCTCTTAAATTTAAGTATCGTTTATTTTTTATTATTTGAGCTTTTTTCATCTTTAAAGCGGTTCAGCGACAAGTGACGTCATCACAGTGCGACGGCCTGACAGAGCACTACGGTGCTAGCATTGACAGCTGTGAGTAAACGTTGTTGTGTTGTTTACACGTAAACAACACAGTGAGAGGACTTACCGCAGCTGTAATGAACCGTTGGATTTGACCCACTTCGTGCTGCCCTGAAGCGGTCTGAGCTTTAGCTTTTAGCCGCGAACGCTGCGTTCACTGATGGAGGAGCTGCAGCGGCTTCCTCCTGAAGTTTGGGTCTGTATTTTCAGCTACCTGACCACGGAGGAGAAGCACACGGTCCGCACCTGCTGCAGGTACCTGAAGAAGCTCATCGACCACCCGTCCCTGTGGAGGGACGACACGGTGGTGCTGTCCGACCTCCGCCGCTACACCTACGGCTTCTGGGACACCTTGCGCCACCGCAAGCTCACCCGCGTGGCGGTGCGACACCTGCGGCGCAAAGAGTGGCGGCGCCTCGTCAAGTTCCTGCCGTCCCTCACCGCCATCGTGTTCGTGGACGGAGGGCGGCTGTACAAGGAGAAGTACCTGGACAACCTGTCGCGGTTCCCCGATTTGAGGGACTTGGGCGTGCGGAACGCCACCTGGGACGAGCCGATGCTGGGGCGGAGCCTGAGCGAGCAGCTGCGCGAGCGGCTGACTCACCTGAGCGTGTGTAACGTCCGGCTGACCTGCACGGTGGAGTTTATTAACACCGTGTCGCACCTGGTCAACCTGCGGTTCCTGCTCTTCCACCAGCAGGGGGAGGGCTACGGGCTGGACACGGTGAGGCCGGTGCCCCGCGACGTCTTCCACAACCTGCTGCTGAACCTGAAGAAACTAAAGCACCTGTCCTGGGGGATGAGGGGGGAGCCGCCAGAGCCGCTGCCCGACGACTACCTCAGTCCCCCGGACCCGGAGCAGCCAGGTCAGCCAGCCACCTGCACCGGATATCCTGTCAGTCCTCTTTACCTGAGGAGACTGCAGTGCTTCTAGGGCTGATTGAACATTGATTATTTTGATACAAAATGTCAAAATAAATACTCAAAACAGTTTTCCAGAGCCCAAAGTGACGTTTATCAATTTGCTGGAAATTTGATATTTCTGCTTGATAAATGACTCATCGTTTAATCTACTAATCTAATTTGCTTCTGCTAATTTTGGCCCTTACAAATCACACGTACTTCACTTAAGTGGAAACACTGTGCTACCTATTAGGGCTGCAACTAATTATTGTTGTAATCATTGATGATTACAATTAATTGATTTAGGATTGGGCGAAATGAGAGTACACACCATAAAACAATGAGGATTTGTAAACCATCAATCTCTTTTAATAACTACAGGATGGTTGAATGAATCCATTATGGAGTGCTTTATGACAGGAGATATCAGCTGTAGAGATGTCTGCCTTCTCTCCAATATAATGGAACTAGATGGCACTTCACTTGTGGAGCTCAA
>JBBPCS010000156.1:85077-96964 GCA_037974645.1 Hollardia meadi
TCAGTTTGGTTTTAATTAGTTATTTGATGCTATAAAAAGGGGCTGAAACGTCATGATTGACAGCTGAGACCTGCTCGTGATTGAGTCAGGTGGGTGTATGGGCGGGAACTTGATACCGCGGCTCCACCGCCCAATCACTGTCGTCACCAGAACAAGATGGCAGCGGCCATCTTTATTTATGTCAGTGCTCCAGATCCACAGTTCGGTTCGGACATAATTTTGGAATCATATACACATAAACAACACTATAAAGGCAGAATAACGTTCTAGATTAACTTCACTTTTAAAAAACGCTTCTCTTAAGACCATGACTCGAGACCGTGGACGTTTGTATCACAGCTGAAGTCTTTTTCAGAATAGCTGCGCTCCTAACTGAACGTCTCTGTTACATGTGATGCTGCACAAATTGTCTTTTTTATAGATTAAACAAAGACTCAGCATTAATTGGTGATTTTCACCAATTAATTTTCAGAATCACTGTTTCTTTTATCTGTTTGCAGATAAAATAAATTTGTGCTCTGATGCAGCAATCTGCAAATTAACTCAAGTTATATAAATAACTGTATTGGAGTAAAAAGTACAATACTTCCCTCCAAAATGTAGAGTGAATTATAAAGTAGCAGAGAATGGAAATACTCAAGTAAAGTACAAATACTTCAGTAAATGTACTCGGCTGCATTCCATCATTGGTCTTTATGCTAAGCTAGTCATAGCGTGGGTTACCAGACACAGTGAACACTGTACAGGCATAATGGTACCACAGCTGGCCACCACACGGTGAGCAGTTGTAAATGTGATCCATCATGGTTTAAACCGGGCCACGCGGTGTCATTGAGCTGGTGCTTGTCCTCCTGGCGGGTTTTGTTTCGGGTCCAGTTTTGGGTCCATGTCTAGAGCCAGGCTCTCTGGTCTCTCACCGCCCCTCCTCCTTCTCTGTGTGCCTGCTGCCCAGGACTCCTTTAGAAATGAGATGCAAATCTCAAGGAGAAGCTTCCTGGTAAAACCTTTTTTCTCTTTGTTTGGTCTCATTTGCCCAATTTTTTCCAAAGTCAGTCAAACCCCTTTTTATTCACCCTCATCCCGGCCAGTCCAAACCCTTTTTTTTACCCACCTGAGACTGTACCTTTTGTGACCTTTGACCCTTTTGACCTTTCCCTTTAATCCAATCCAATCCAGTCCAGTCCAGTCCCAGTGTTAGCAAGGTTAGATTAAGGGCTGAGCATCATGTCAGTCTCTTTCCTCAAATTTTAAATCATCTTGTTGTTGTAAAACAGGAAGTTTGACTCCAGTTTGTGTCCAAAATTAATCAAAGTTTCAACTAAGAATTTAAAACTAAACGGACACAAACTGTCACCAATCTTCCTGCATAGCACTCAGCTGATCAACAAGATCAAACAAGTTGGGAATTGAACTTTTAACGGATTTGTTTCCATCTTTTATCTTCTTAACATCATCTCTCTCTCATTCTCTCGTCTCCCGTCCCTCCCTCTCTTTTTCTTCTCCCCTCTCCAGTTGGTATACGAGTTCTTCATCCGGTTCTTGGAGAGTCAGGAATTCCAGCCCAGCATTGCCAAAAAGTACATAGACCAGAAGTTTGTCCTACAGGTGAGTCAGTCTGCAGGTCGAAGGTCAGCTGCAGGTCAACATATTCAAATGTGTCCATACTTCCATGTTTTTCTTTCATCTTTCTGCCTGATTCTGATTTTCCTGTTTGTGCTCCTTCCTCCCGTCCAGCTCTTGGAGTTGTTCGACAGCGAGGATCCTCGGGAGAGAGACTACCTGAAGACAGTCTTGCATAGAATCTATGGCAAATTCCTGGGGCTGAGGGCTTTTATACGAAAACAGATCAATAATATTTTTCTACGGTGAGTAGACGTTCAAATGTCTGAATAAATCTTCTGTTTATCTCTATCAGAGATAATCTGTATCCATTTTTATTTTAACTGATGCATTTGCCCTTCTTTAGTTTCTAATTAGGGATGTGTGTGATTAGCCGATTAGTCGATCAAACCCTCGCAGCTAGAAATACTAGCTGGTAATTAAAGTAATTCTGTTAAAGTCCACGTATGAGCTGATTGTCGAGCTAAGTGTCTGTTGGACACCACATTGGTCCGGTAGGTGTCACCTTTGTGCTTTGGATCACTTGCAATATAGTCGGAAGTTTCACTCCGGACAGAAGGTGCTAGCCGGAGGAGCGTCACTACGCTAGGCTAACGCTGCGTTGTTGTATTGGTGAAATCAGTTCATAAGTTAGCTTCTCAGGTGTTCGGTGCATTATAAGCTGCTGTTTATGACTGCAAGGCTTGTGGTTTTTAGCTAGTTAGCTCGCTAGCTTTAGCCTGAAGCTCCTGCTGCTGCTTTAAACACAGACAAGTGTGTTACCCAGGGGTTCTCAACCTTTTTATAACGTGAGGCCCATTTCTGATTGTCAACATGTTTCTGAGGACCACCTTCTCAAATAAATGACAAAAATATCATAACAGGATTTCATTCATTACACTGTTTCACACTGTCTGTTTTGTGCCACTGCATCCGAGGGAACGTAAGCTAGTTGTAGCAGACGTTAGCTAGCTGTAGCAGACGTTAGCTAGTGGAGGCAGAACACGTTAGTCTGGTGATTTTCAAACATAACTGGTCGTTGAAATTAAGCATTTTAATGTGAAAATGAGAGATTTTGGTGATGTTTTTATTTTTAAAGCTACTTTTTACAACAATATTTCATGTTTATATGGTCACAGTTAGTGTGGTGTAATGATGTCAGTGCTGTCATGAAACAAATTCAAAGTATGTAAGGTAGAAAAAGCACATATCCGGTGGTTTTCTGGGTGTCTAATCGTGCTAAGCTAACGTCATCACTGCTGCAGAGGCAGTGGTGGTTTGAAGGAGAATATTCGTCGTGTTTGGTTGATGGTCTGCACTCGATGGACCTGTTGGTTCTGCTCCTCGTTCCGCCCTGCAGCTCTGGTTCAGGATGGAGGTTTGATTAAGCCTCGTGTTGAAGCGTCTGCAGCTTTAATCACATCATCTAGAAAATATTAAGCCTCACAGCTGGTACAACAATTTATTCACAGAAGTCACAGCGTACACTGCAATGTTCTCAGCGAACTGATAAACATCAGGTTGAGAAGTTTGCAACCGCTCCATTTCTGACTTCCTGGATTCTGACTTTTTAGTTGTTCTGTTTCTAGTTTCATTTACAGGTCATCTGGTTTTTCCATCTTTGCTCCTTTGTTTTAGTTGTTAACCCTTCATTTCTGTCTCCTCCTCTTGTCTCCACCTCCCTCTCTGTCTGCTCTACAGTTTTGTTTATGAGACGGAGCACTTCAACGGGGTGGCTGAGTTGCTGGAGATCCTGGGGAGGTATGTGAAGGCCTCACACTCACATTCACACTCTGCTCTGTCAGACTGAACTGAGCTCAGCCCCGACATCTGCCTGTTGTTTGTGTAGTCCTACTCATATGAGCATGTTTATTGAATTAAGAAGTCTTATGGAGATGGATATCTTTACCCCAGAACACAAAATATTGGTAATAAATGGTAAAAACTCCATATAAACAGGATTGTAGAGATGTTGTTTGGGGAAGAGTTTGACTTGTAGATAAGAAATAAATTAATCCTCTCAGCTCAACAGTCATTTTAATCCACTTTAATCCATAAAAAAAACCCTGACTCACAGAGACAGTTTATCATCTTCGTGTCATGACGTGCAGACACAGTTTACGGGACTTCCTCCGACTGATAACACTTTTTGCTTATTTGTAATAAGAGATAAATTAAATATATCTGCATAATCCCCTTAAGGCTGTTTCTGTGCTGTCATGAGTTTTTAATATAACAGTTTAAATAGACTCGTTTACACCTCGACAATTTCTCTTTCCTGAGTTCACGAGTTATTTTGGCCTGAAAAGGTTCAGAATAAAGCCAAAGTGATTAACGGTTAATCGATGATCATCATCATCATCATCATCATGACACACAGGGAGAGATGTGTTTAACATTACCTGCAGCAGCAACTCAAAGGCAGAAGTTGATGAACTAAAACTTCACCTTAAACGGTTTTGATATCAACTATCTCAAAGACATTCATCTTCACGGGTTCATCCTTAAATAAAAAAAATTGAGCTGTTGGTTGTTGAAATCACTTCAGGCTCTGATGACCTCTAAACCCATGAATTGTTTTTATTTTTGACCTGAAACAATCTTTTGTGCTGCCTCAGAATGTCCGATGCTCATAAGCTAAATGTGTTTTTCCTGTTTATCCTTCCACAAAAAGCTCTTATGAAACAATAAAAGCTTGAGTCCAGTAAAGGAGTGTAGGAGCTTTAGAGGAGCATCACGTTTGTTCTCTCCAGCGTCAGCTCCATCTATTAGTTTATTTCTCCTTCAGGCTCCGTCAGCCAGATAAACACGTCTTTGTCCGCCTCTCATTGATCTTCCACTCGCTTTCACAGGGTCACAATGAAACTCTTTGATGTGTTCATGTTTAATTTATGTTTATATTTTCCTTATTTTTGTCTCTCTCTCCTCCAGTATAATCAATGGTTTCGCTCTGCCGCTGAAAGCGGAGCATAAACAGTTTCTGGTCAAAGTGTTGATCCCCCTCCACACTGTCAGGAGTCTGTCCCTCTTCCACGCACAGGTAAGATGTTTGTGTTTGTGTGGGAAGTTTCTTCCTGCTAACAATCCTAATATGTCTCCAACATTGGCTACAGAGCGAGTCTCCCAAAACTTCTTAATGTTTAGATTTCAATCATTCTCTTTAAAATCCTTGAACTCCCTGGAATTACAAATGTATGTATTCAGAGCTGCTAATGATCATTAACAGTAGAGTCAAACTTTAAACCTTCACTGGTTTAGTTTGGTTTATAAAGTTCATTTATATCAGGGACTGTGCACAAAATACATTCGTCTCAAAGATGAGAAAAGATGCTTTGTACCAGATTGAGCTCATTTCCATCTGTCGTCCCTGAGCAGTGAAGAGGAAAAGAATAAAATAAAATAAAACACAGCAAAATCTATTATCTCCTCTTCAAATAAGCCCATAACATTAATACCCACTAAGGCGTAAACACACACACATTTTACATATCGAAATATTATGTACATTCATATATATGAAGATAGAAAGACGTGTTGTAAAAATGTAAAAGTAGTGTTGACGAGACTCGTTACCGAAAATCCATTTTTTAACCTCACAGGAAAAAATATGAAGATCTGTGCAGGTTTTCAGGTTGATAGGCAGCTTGTTTTATTTTTTGATGGCTTTTAAAGTGTGTGTTTGCGTTTGTGTGACCAAACTTCTCTGGATCAGTAGTCCTCATAAGGACCAAAGCCCGGTCCGATTGAGGCAAAGCATCAATAGTTAAGGTTTTGTTTTGCTAAAGGGCTGAATGTGGTCTAACATGTGGTCTGTTCTCCCCTGCAGTTGGCGTATTGCATTGTACAGTTCCTAGAGAAAGACCCAACATTAACAGAACCGGTAAGTACCAACCAGAACCAACCAATAACAATGCTGTTTGTCATACTTGATCATTACATTGACTGTTTACCAACAATCCACACAGAACATTTGTTTTCTATAAACTCCAGGAAATTCATAAATTAATGCCACATGTAATTTGTGTCACGAGCCAATCATAAACCAGAGCTGCTGTGTTTCCCTCTGATGTCACTACAGCTGAGAGGCAGGTCCATCAGAAACGGTGCAGACAGCGCCTCACTGTGGTCAAACGAGGAATTTCATGAAATGATGGATTTATTAAAGCAGCAGTGAAGTTTTCAGCTGCATGTGATTAAATGAAGGGAAGAGAAAAACAAAACACATGAACTCTGCGTCTCCTCTTCCTCCTCTTCCTCCTCAGGTCATCAGAGGCTTACTGAAGTTCTGGCCTAAAACCTGCAGTCAAAAAGAGGTGAGGCTCGTTGTTTCTTTGTGTTCGAGTTGTACGTCTGTGCGAACTGTGTGTGTCGTGACACTTTGGTCCCGTGTCGCCGTGCAGGTGATGTTTCTAGGGGAGCTGGAGGAAATCCTGGACGTCATCGAACCAACGCAGTTCGTCAAGATCCAGGAGCCGCTCTTCAAACAGATCTCCAGATGTGTCTCCAGCCCACACTTCCAGGTCAGTGACAGCCAGCTCTGACGAACTCTCAGGAATTAAAGCACTGATTCAGTGTTGAAACGATGCTTCTGAGATATTTGGAAACTTGCCATTATCGCATCACACGTAGACGCTCAGCCCGGTTTGTGTCCTTGGTCCCAGGTTGCAGAGCGAGCTCTGTACTACTGGAACAACGAGTACATCATGAGTCTGATCGAGGAGAACTCCAGCGTCATCCTGCCCATCATGTTCGCCAGCCTGTACAGGATCTCCAAAGAGCACTGGAACCCGTGAGTGACGCTAAATCAAACTGCACCAGCTTTGTGTGATAAATATTACTTTTATAGCACGAAATGTCCAGATTTAAAGATTAACTATCACTTAAAGAAAGGTTCTCTGCCCTTTTTTCTCTCTTTTCTATCCTGTTTCATTCCTTTTGTAATATATATTATACTCGTTGTTATTCAACGTATTATTTCAGAGTGGAATTGACAGATTACGCTGCCTTGACTGTCGTTGAATACTCTGCATTGTACATTGCTGGCGGCAAAGAGGAAATAACACGTAAAACAACGGATGATTAAAAGAACAAAATGTAGCGACGCTTTGAAATATAGCAGTGTAAGACGTAACATCGATCGGAGTAGTAAAGCAGCACTGAGTGCACGACTCTCAAAACTCAGGGAGGCAGCAGCCTGTGGTGCCGAGCTAACCGGCTATCAGCTCCTGCTAACTAGCCGCATGCTGCTAACTCTCTCCACCTACACCTGACAGATGTTGCCATAAAATTTAAGCTCCTACACCTCGTGATAAGAAAGCACATGAGGGAGCGTGCTATGGGTGAAAATCTTACACTCTGCTTCAGGAAGGGAACGAAGGAACAGTTGTCGTGTGGAGGGAATGTTTTGAGTCCTGCGCAGTTCCTTTTCCCGTTATAGAAACTTTGACTTGATGTCCTGACAGGCTGGAATCTGTGCAACAAACACAACAATAAAAACTATAAACGTTCACTTTTCCAAGCATGATTTCTATGAGACCTAAAGAAAAAATTAGAAATGTAATCTACAAGTTTAAATGGATTTAGTAATGATAGAAGTTTCTAGACGCTGTAAGAGTCACCAGCTCTGACCTCTCTGTCCTCCTTCCTCCTCGCAGGGCGATCGTGGCGCTGGTCTACAACGTGCTGAAGGCCTTCATGGAGATGAACAGTACCTTATTTGATGAACTCACAGCCACGTACAAGTCGGACCGCCAGCGGTGAGCAGCTCCTCTCGCATCATCATCAGAGGCTTCATGAATAATGTGATCGTTTATGATCCCTGCAGGGAGCCGCTCAGCACCACAACTGTGTTACTATCATCACACTTTAGACATGTCAGCATTAATATGAGCTGTGGTTATTACAGGAGCAGCACGAGGAACGGCAGGAATACAGGAAGGGATAGGTTTAAAATAGGAAGAGTAGTAGAAGCTGAAAGTTGATGATTTGTTTTTTATCTGCGTTATTGTACACAGAGCACTGCAGGGGCGACAGCATGACGAGCTGTTAAATATACCTTCTCAAAGTGACCAAAAACCACAAAACTAACTGATGGAAGCATGATTTCTCCTCCGATTGTCGGGAGGAGCGAATCGGGATCAAATCAGCCTGAAACTCCTGGAGTCTGAGCCCGGCTTAACTCGGCAGCTCGGCTAACGTTTACCGGAAGTTTCTTTCTACATGAAATGTCCTGTCAGCCTTTGATATGAATATGACCTGATGTGGACACAGCAAACAGGGAAACTGAGAGGTTGACCAACATGTTGGCTCGAACTCGCTGTGTTATCGTTAGCATCTTAGCTCAAAGCTCTGCTGTGCCTGAGGACATCCTCACAGCTGTTTGACTGTCGACTCTTCGTTTTGTTCATGAAAGAAATAGAGAAATTATAGACGAATAAAGAAATTTAAGACCACTTAAAGAAGTGAATACAGCTGCTGTCATCCAACCGTTTGTCATGGTTACACTCGTGTTTTACCTGAGTGGGTAACAAACAAACCTCTGACTGGTCGACTGGTGGAAACAACACCAGACCTCTCAGAGATGTGGGATCCAGATGTTTGGAGCCAGGCTGCAGCGTCTCAAACACACTCTTAACTCTCGTCCTCCATCTTTTTGTTCCAGTGAGAAGAAGAAGGAGAAGGAGCGGGAGGAGCTGTGGAAGAAGCTGGAGGACTTGGAGCTGAAGCGGGGCCTTAGGAGCGACGGGATCATCCCGACTTAACGAAGACAGCGCCGCGCTCCCCTCAGCCCCTCCCCCCTCCCCCTGTGACCCCACCCCCACCCCTCCATCCTTACCTCCCCCCTCCTCCACATCAGCCATGTCTGCCCAGAGCTCTGAGCAATCCCCGAAACAGGCCGTCGTCTCTGGATCGAGACGGAGCATCGGCTGCTCTCTTAATTGTTTTTTGTTTTTTTGTTTTTTCTTATGTTGTTTTTTTTTTTCTCCTGTGTTTGTGCGACTTACTTTACAGTAGATTCATCACGTCTGTTTTCATTATTTCAACAGCACTGTAAATAATTATTTTTTTCTTTTTTTTCCCCTTAAACTGATATTATTGCAAACAAGAAAACAAAACAATAATAATAAAAAAAGGAAGAAAAAAATAGAAAATGAGAAAATGACTTGTGTGGGAGGGGAATTTAAACAAAACAAAAAAAAACGATTTTTGGACTGTAGGACATGAAATGAACTCTTGGAAAACAAAACAAAAAAAAAGAAGATAGATTGAGTTTGACTCTTCATCCCACTCTGCTTCAGTAAAGTCCCGTATGTACATTTTTATTTTCCTGGTTCTCCTCTTTGCTTTTCCTGTCGTTGCCTCCATCTTTCTGTTCCCTCCCCGCCTCCCTCCTCTCTAACGGTGCGTCGTGTCATTTCTGTCCCCCTTCGTGTGGGACGTCCCTTCTCCCCGCCCTCGCCTCTCTGGCCCCACCCACCTGTGTCCAGGTTCTCCTTCCTGTTTTAAACGGGGGAAAACTGATCAAAAACACATTTAAAAAACAACAACACGGACTCTCAGTACACACAGACCGTCTCCTCTTTGAGTGCGTTTACATGCGTGTTTAAGGTTATTGTACGCTAAATCATTTCAGGTATTAATTCTTGTGCTCAGTATGTTTTTTTGTTGTTGTTTTTTTTTTTTACCATTTTCACCCTCAATTTACAAAATTACTCCCTCAAGATTCACTTTTTGAAAAAATAATCTTTAAAAACCTGAATATGTGACAGGTGAATATTTTACAAATAGAAACTCTGTGACTTTGCATTTCCTGTGGCTGCTTCACAATAAAAGCCACCACGTGTTTCACCAGTTTAATGCTTTTATTGTGAAGGGAAATGCCAGGTTTGCATTAGCAGTCAGAGTTCTGACACAGCTGTCCGAAAACAATCAGTGAGACCGACGAGATTAAAAAACTCGGTTCTGAATCCAGAGCCAGAATGGCCGACCTCCACACTAACTTGTGCTATCATGCTAACTTATGCTAAGGAAGCTTAAAGTAATGAAAACCACAACAATTCCTTTTACTTTGGTGCCATCCAGTGGTCGTATCAGCAGTGACACAAACTGAAACTAAAAAACCCAGAATAACAATTCTGTCTTATGACAATTCTCATATTTGCACATATTTTTTTCCTCCTAACTACAGACGGCATCAAGTCTCTCGTATTATCTTATCGTGATGTCCCACCAGCAGATGCAGACGTAAAATGTGTTTTTCAAAATCAGCTGGGAAAAATAAAACTATTTGTCAGTGGTTCGTGTTGCATGTGGGTAAATAATCTCATCAGCCCGTCACATCAGCAGGAATGTGCATTTCAAGCCTTTATTAGGCCATTACAGACCGACGAAGTCCTGCTCATCCTGCCTTTAATGTAATGCTTTACCCCCCACACCCGGCGTCAGGCCTTCGTCACCTGACCTCGGGTACTTGTTGAGCGTTGCTTCCAGTTTTTTTGTAACTTCCTGGTGACCCGGCTCTCAGCTCACGTAGGGTTGTGATCAGGTCTCGATGATATAATCCGCAGGTAAACGCACTCCATTCATCTCCACTTCCTCCTCCAATCCCCCCTTTCTTCCTCCTCCTCCTCCTCCTCCTCACTTGATTATTTTCCCTCCATCTTTTTTTTTGTTTTTAAACTTTTGACCCCTCCCTCCTTCCTTACCCTCCACACCAGGTAACCCTGGTATCAGTCTGGCACTGGTACCCTGCGGCCATAACGGGGACTTCACAAACAAAAACAAACAAAAAAAAAAAGTCTTCAGAGGAGCACCTAAAATCTTCACCTCACCCCACTCCTCTGCCCTCCGCCCACCAGGGGGCGCCGCGTTGACTTCACAGTATTACAACAACAGTGACAAAAAAAGAACCCTGTACATTGTTATTGAATGCAGTACACTGATAATCTTGTATCTTGTAGTAATTTAGCCTGTTTTTTTTGCTTAGGAAACTGTGGAGAGGAGTATCCAGTATATAAAGAGGTATTATGGAACAAGACTTCCTGGTATTTATGATAGTGCCCCCCCCCCCTTTCAGTCTGCTTTTTCTTTTCTGTCTCACCCCCCCTTGGTTTTTATCTCATTTTGGATATTTTGATGACGTTTCTTTTGACCATTGGATATATTTTTTTTAGTTGGGGAGGGAGGGTTAGGGTGAGGGTAGGGGGTGTGGGGGGAGGGGGGGGAGTAGAGAGGGAAGGCCCGGAGAAGACAGCTAGTTAAACCCCCCCCCCCCTCCCTTGCAGAATTGATGTGTGCGTTAGAGCGGCCCAGATGTAATATGATTTAAAAACGGAGGAGGAAAAAAAAGATAAAAAAGGGTTGGAGAAATACAAATGTTTAATTATTTTAAAAAATAAAGAGATATTAAATTAAAACCTGTTTTGTGATAAAGCCCAGACGCTGGATTGCTTTATTTCCTGGGTTCGCAGGTGTGTGTGTGTGTGTGTGTTTGAATGTGAGTGTGTGAGTCAGTCCAACAGACGCTTCATTTAAATTCATTTTCTTTATTAATAATATTTTCTATGCTAATATAAACACGTGCTGTCGGACAATCAGGCAGAATAAATCTGGTGTTATTCTATATTTTTCTTACTGTCAACAAACCCTGAGTGTCTTCCTCGTAGCGCTCGGCTCCAAGCTCATTGGTTCATGACGTTAACATCCAATCAGCTGACACTTTAATCCTCCTGGAGACAAATCTTTAAACAAATATAAACTTCCAGTAATCTCCCAAAACAGCTGCTCACTGTAGTTTTTATCCAACAAACAGGAGGAAATGGTGCATTTGTTGGGGACTATTTTCAGCGGAGGATTGATCCACATTCGGTGCTTTAGCGCTGCCTTTTTTTATGACGTCTTCATTGACGCTGGATGTTTTACTGCAACCACTTGGAAGGTAGAAACTGGAGATTTTATCCATTTCTTTATTCAGCTAAATGTTTCAACTGTTTATTCATGGCTCAAAGCAATGTACAGAATTGTATCCACTTATTTAGCACTTTAACGATTATTTCTAATACTTTTATCTGACTATTACTTAATGATTCTTTTAACTTTTTAATTCAACCATTTATTCATTACTTTAAAAGGAACAGTTCACCCCAAAAATGGTGAAGTATGTACAACTCTCGTCCATGAGTAGATGCACGTTTCCTTCTGCGCAGTGATACAGAGAAAATAGTTCCTCCATGAAACTGCTCACAACAAGGTCTGTGGATTATCTTGAGTAACCGGGTCATGATTTCTG
>JBBPCS010000156.1:98819-110862 GCA_037974645.1 Hollardia meadi
ATGTCCCATCTGCTAACATGGAGGGGGAGGGGTTTATGAGCTATACTGCAGCCAGCCACCAGGGGGCGATTGAGATGCTTTTTCCTGAATTGCACCAATTTTACATGTAAGATTAGTAGAGGTTCATTTTTTACGAAGAAATACAACTTAAAAACAAACAAACATTTGAGTGTTTCACATGTGTGCTTGCTCTCTGCAGCTTAACAAGGTTGTGCATGAATATTGAGTGAGATTCAGCATATATATTTTAATTTATAGTATAACTCTTTGGAACATACAGCTTGACAGAAGCCAGTTGGATTCCACTGCAGTAGTGGTTTAAGAAGTTCCTATTGATGTTTTAACACATCATTAAACTGAAAACCAGTAACGCAACACTTCCCATAACTGCAACTCAAATCCAGCTCCAGTCATGTATTTAGTTTTGTCCTCAGTGAACCTCCATACAGTCAGTGTCTGCAGTGAGAGAGAGAGAGGGCGAGAGACATTAAATGTGTGTGTGAGAGAGAGACGCTCGTCTGCAGGGCTGAGTCTGTTACAGCAGCTGTCTGACCTGCGCCATCACATATGTTTGATACCCCATGATGCAAGTGGGCCAATTAAGGGCGTCCCACAGGAGCATTTGGAGCTGTGTGTGTGTTTACAGCACACACACACACACACACACACTGCTGTCATGTCTTCTCTGAGGTGTATTTGTGGAGATGTCTCAGCAGCGTCGACGGGTGTTAAGAGGTGCACAAATGAGATGAGAGATTTGCAAATAAGACTTTGACATGCAGGCCAACATTAAAGCAAATGTGTCAACTGCAACAAACAACTGCTGTAATATTCATATAATATTCATGTTGGGGTTTTTTTGCCTTCTGATCACCGGTTTGTAAAGTATTGGGAGTCTGAGGAGTCGTGAGATGATCAGCAGTATATGGAAGCAGAATACCTTCAGAATAACTGGATAACTTGACCTCTTCAGATCTTAAAATGATTTGCATAAAAAAAGGGAAGAAACCCACAGAGATATGGAGCCATTTTAAAGGTTTTCAATCCATCTTAATACATTAGTCACATATGTACATTCAAAGGCTGTCGTGGTTCATTCTGTCTCCAAAGAGATCACATCAGCTGTTTGAGTCGGCAAAACCATGTTGGGATTTTCCAAATTTAGTCTTCTTATTATAAAACTTCCTCCAGACACTGAGACATGCAGAGGGACGGTCAGTCAAATTGGGAATTTGTTGCAAAAAACAACAGTATGTTTTGTATGGAGGACCAACATTGTGTTTGTTTCCTGACATTTAGGCCTATTTTTTTTTGTGAAATAATGATAGAAATCCTTTAAATGAAGCAGAGACTTTGTTGAACTGCTCATATCTAAAGTCCATATTAAGGCTCACAAATACAAATACAAGCCACAGAGGTATCGTCTAAGAATGTTATTTCTGTCTGCTTCTGAAACCTGACGATCAATCAATGCTCCAATCATAATGAAAGCTTAAATTTATATGAACCAATTTGAAGCTATCTGCCTTCTTTATGATCTTCCAGTCATTTATTAAGCAGCCTCGGAGCAGCTTGTGTACAGTGAACAGAACGTGGCGGGGTCAGGCCGAGCAAACGTGCTCCCAGGGGCCCCATCAACCCTTCATACGAGCTAATGAGCATTCCTGAGGGACTCCTGCAGAGAGAGAGAGAGAGAGAGACACTATTTGTTATTCACGACCTCACTGAAGTTTATTAAAGAACGTATTTATTAAAGAGTTTAGTGACTTTCAGGCTGAGCTACTGAGGGGCGACACGTCTTCTGCGCTACAAACAAACCTGATGTCCATCTTTGGCTTCTGTCCTGTCAGTGTTGCCAGATTGGGTGGTTTTCCTCCCAGTTGGGCTCTTTTTGATCATATTAGATGGGGGGAAATAGTGTTGGGCTGGTAGGTGAAACTTAGGCTGCTTTTGTCAAAATTTGGCAGGATTTTGAAAAAACAAAAAATTTCACAATACTTTCAAACAAGCTCTCATTTTATGGCCAAAAACACGACACAAATTTCAGTAAAATTTGCGTTCACTCACTCATGTTTAATTTGGGAGAGATTTATTTAACATAAGGGGAAACCTGGTTACCTTGACATCTTTTTCATTGACATTAGTCACTAACCAAAGTCAAGATATTGATGAAGTGTAAGGTTAGAGTCCAACTTTTGGCGAGCTGTGTAGCTGTGAGTGATTACGGCAGCGTGGGTCGATAGCTGTAACATTTTATCTTTGGTTATTTGATGCAGATATGAAGCTTTTTATGTTTATGATGTGTTTTCTATTACATTTGTAAATATTTTACATGGGTTTCTGGCAAGGTTATGAATTGGGCAGGTTTTAAGTTGGGCTGGAAACTGTCAGTCTGATCTGGCAACGCTGCCTCTATTTACTCACAGTCGACAATTTCTGCTTCTAATAGAAGTTACGTTGACATTTGATCAACACACAGAGCATGTTGACAACAATTAATTGATAAACAATCTATATTTACGACGACAGACTGAACGGATTGTTGTAGAAACCCTCTATTAGTTACGTATAACTGCTTAATTGATCATTTATCATTAGTCACTGAACATCACACAACTCATTATAAAGTGAGACTCTCATTTGTTTATTGATCCCATATATTCCTATTAATGACTTTTCTTTGACCCAAAAGGGATTTTTCACAACCTGGCAACCTAAAGGTTTATCTTTAATATGTTAGAAATATATAAAGCATTACTTTAATAAAGTCATCAGTTATAATTTATAACCCCTATTTTAAGTGAAAACTTGTAACTAAACTTATATTATGAAATTATTATCATTATTAAGAAAGTGCAGCATGTAATTAGACTAATATTACATTGATCTGATATCTAATGGGTCTAAATACATAATTAAACTGAAGGTAAAATCCACTGAGTGCAGTTTTAAAGAAATAAAGAACAAAAAAATATTTCAAATTAAAATTATTCCACATTTTTCTCAAGCTTTACTTAAAATACCGACGGTTCTTAATGATGATGACTTAAACAAACATGTAATTTACTTTACACCCGTGACACATCCATTACACACATTAAACATATCGTTACACGCATGCGTCCTGGTGCCCCGGTCAGGCAGCGCCGATGCAGCGCCGCCGCCGTGGCTCAGTGCGCCCCGAGCAGCCAGAGCGCACGGTTACAATGAGCTTCTCCATCGGGCCGATTGAGAGCCAGCGTCAGAACCGAGCTCCGAGCAGCAGACACACCGCCACAGACTCCGAGCGACGCCAGCTCCGCCCGTCTGCAGCAGGATGCCCGGGGGAAAGAGAGGGCTTGTGGCACCGCAGAACACTTTTCTGGAGAACATCGTCCGGCGTTCAAGTGGTGAGTCGGAGCGAGGCTTGTTTTTTTGGGGGGGTGGGGGTTCGGTCTCACCGGCTGGCGGCTCGGACCCGGACTCTGCTGGAATACTGTGTGTTTTTGTGTCAGTGCGACCACGGAGGTTTGGTGGAGGATAAACACACAATCACTTTATACCCGTGTTTATTTCTGCACTGATGGAGTTCTCCACCTCTTTAAGACTGCACGAGGGTTCATGGCGCAATCCATCACATTAAGTAACGTTAAACCGATCGAAGTTTCATGTCCAGGGGACTGTTTCCAGCGGGAGAAACGTGCGTCGCAGTTTTGAGGAAAATATGACAGAATTTTTGTTGTTTGGGTGAAGATGCTCACCGGGACTCTGTTTACGCACCGCCTTATTCTCCACTCTCTCAGTCTGTCTTTGACTTTTCGAGATTAAATTATGTAAATAATCTCTCCAATTGATGAGAGATCAATTGCGCGACCAAAAACAGCAGCTTTGATGAACAAACACCGAGTTAAGGAAGATTAAAAGTTTATTTTGGTCATTAACTCGCCAGCTGCTCAGCCAATCATTAACTGTCGTGTCTCTTCCAAATAGTAGACATATTAATATTATTATGTATCTGAGGAGGGGGTCTAACCCGCTTCAGTTTCATTATGTGGGCTAATAGCTGCGTTTTGTTTATTAGAATAGAGTGACAGGTTCTGAATAAGAGGTAAAATATTAAATATCTGCTCAGTTATTCATCATTTTAATGTGCTCAGTTTTACTCAGCTGTGTTATTGTTGCTTTTTTTTAAAATCTGGGTGCAGCTCTTCTTTCTCCATCTGCGCTAGAAACCGCGCCGGACTTGGCACCGGCCTGAGAAATGCGCGCGCTCTCCTCTGATTAGATTGATTGCTTTTCTCGGTCTTCCCAGAAGTCAGCGGAGTAATTGGCCGGAGTGAACGTGTAGTGGATGGGGCTGCCCGGGCGGGCGGGCGGGCGGGTGGAGATGATGTCAAGAAGGCTGTTCCAGAAACGTGTTTCCGTCTGTCATGGTGGTGTTTGTAGCTCAGGGACAGCCGCCCGGGTTGTGCGGCTCTCTGTGGGGTTCTAATTGGAGATCTATGGGGTGGAGTTGGTGTAGTGTTCTGCTTTTATTTGTATTTCTGCTTGAGAAGTCACACAACAAGTCGCTGGACTGATGATTGATCTGTGAGCCTCAGATCAGCAGCTGCAGCCTTGGACCACATGGAGCATCTCTGTAGGTTTAGACGTTTGTCTGAATATCAGCTGCAGGACTGCAACTGATTATTATTTAGATTTCTGAATATTGCGACTACTTTTTGTCATTTCTATAGTTTTATGTCACTTTGGCAAACGTAATTTCACCCAGTCTCACGCCAAAGCACGTAATAGACCTACTGAGGCAGAGGATACTGTGTCAGCGACACGGTTTGCCGCGCCTCACCATGAAAAGTACATGCAAAGGTGCACTGTGGAACATACTGTGAAGAGCGAGAGTACCATATTTTAATAATGAGAGACAGGTCTGGTGCCCGCCCTCTTTTACTCTGTTGACACACCTGCAGAATGTGGCCGATTCCAGCAGGACAATGAAGTCCTTTAGCTCAAAGGACACGACATCTATGATTTGTGTCAGTCCATCTCAGATGAGCTCAGAGAAGTCGGCTGTGTTTCTGGATGTTGTTGATACATGGTTTGTGCTTCACATGGTCGAGTCTCAACTCGTATTTGTAGATGCAGAGATGAGCTGTGTTTACTGACGATGGTTTTCCAAAGTGTTCCTGAGCCCATGTAGTAACATCCTTCATAGAATCATGTTGGTTTTTAATGCAGTGCCGCTCTGAGGGGTCGAAGGTCAGGAGCATTCACTGATTCTCTGGATCTTTTGATGATATTATGGATTACAGGTGGTGAAACCTCTGAACTCCTTCCTGTTGTACAGTGAGACACATTGTTGTTAAACTTCTGCTCACTCAGTTCATCACAAAGTGATAAATCTCATCCCGTCCCTGCTTGTGAACGACTGAGCCTTTCAATCACGATACCAATGAACCTGTTCACATGTGGAACGTTCCGATCAGGAGGTTTTGAGCACTCCACAACTTTCCCAGTCTTTTGTTGTCCCAACTGGTTTGAAACGTGATGCCACCATCAAATTCACAATAAGCATATTACACAAATCAATGATGAGGTCGGATATTAAATATATCGTCTTTGTACTGTTTTCAACAGAGTATACACGTCAAAAAGGATTCACAAATCATCACATTCTGGTCTTTGGAATCAGGCTTGTTTTGTTCAAGCCAACCACAGACCAACAAATAACCAATAATCAAAATAATCACACATGTACAAAGCAGCCGATCCCCATAAGGATAAACATCATGAAACCTCGAGTCCAAACATCAGCATTATTACATTCAAATGATTCAAAGGAAAAGCAGAAAATCCTCAAATGTTTTCACATGAAAAGTGACTCAAAACAGTAGATAATAATTAATTGATGAATCATTTCAGCTGGACTTGTGTAAACTGTTTAATTTATAGCAAAAACATCATATTTTATAAACTCTTCATGTGTTTTTGTGTAAAAATCTTAATTTGTAAAGTGACTGAAGCAGCCAGAGTAGAAGCAACAAAATACCTACAAGTATCTTAAATTAGCTCTAAAGTACTTGAGTAAATGTACTTAGTTACATTCTTGTCCTGTTGTGTCTCCAGGCCTGACTCTCCTGAAGTTTTTCTAAGATCCCGGCTGTGGACGGAGGTTTCTCCGATCAGGCTGCAGCAACGTTGTGTCTTCTCTCCGTAAACTCATTCTTTGATTCGCTCGGGTCGTTCGTTTTAACCGTAAATTAGATCTGAAATTAAAAGGTCTCGTGGAGCCCGTTACAGAATAATCCCATCAGTGAGTTCGAGTCCCTCGATTCAGAGGCTTCTTCTCCCTTCTCGAAGCAGCTTTTGGTCGAACTTGGTCCAGCGAAGTAATTGATCGTGAAGAAAGAGGAGAGCGGAAAGGTCAAGATGATTCTGGGTTTCTTTTTTGGTGTTGCATTAAGTCTTAGTCAGCTCTTTGGTTCCAAAGGGCACAGCGGAGGCTGCGGCCGGCAGGTTTCAGGCTTCGAACGAGGAGCTGGTAAATTTAAGTTACTGTAGTTCGTTTTCGTGCTGAAAAATCACTGAAGTAATTGTTTGGAAAGGGAAGCAGAGGACAGATGAGGCTGGTATTGTTCTGGATTGTTCTGCTGTGAAAGTGTGACCCTCTCACACTTTACCCATAATGCACTGCGGCTCTGTGTGATGTTTTTTTTTTCACCAGCCTGAAAGCCTAAAGAGAAGTTTTATTTTAATGTTTATTTGAGACGAAACTGTTGGAGGAAAGGAAAATAAAGAAACGAGGAAGAAAAGGCCAGATTGTTATTTAACCCTGAGTTCATGTGGATTTTCCCGAGTTGGGAAGTTGTTTTTCCAACTTTAATGTGTTCACGAGCTTTTAGGACCTGAGTGTTTAAACAACATGTTGATGGTTGCTTGAAGTTTGAAGCTTTATGTTATAAAGTGAGCTTGTTCCAGACTTGTTGCTGCACAAGTTCATTCCCTAAAACCACTCGAATATTTCTTTACCTGACTTGTTGGGGATGAGAACGGGCTGGACGTGAAATTCTGCAAGTCGTGCAGCAAAAGTTTTGCAGACTTTCCAAGTTATTCTTCCGACTTGAGGTGGCATTCACGTGAATTGTCCCTGGAGGCACGTTCATAGCTGTTCTCGTCACAAGAGGGACTGCAGGAAAGAAACTCATGAATGCATCTAAAACAAACTCTGCTTCTTATTAAAAATATCCAGATCAGGTGTGAATTGTTGAAGCAACCTTTTCCTCTGTAGCTGTTCAGTGACACCCAGGCTGTGATGTCCACTGCTGATCTATTTTATAACATTTTTTATTATAGAGACAATTTTTCATCAGATGGCTGCCAAGTGAAATCAATCAGAGGGTTTTTACTCGTCCGTCTGTGAAACCTGCAGTGAAACAGCTGCTGAAACACCTTCGTCTGTGTTTCACTGCAGAACTTTGAGCATCTCTTCACAGTTTAAATGCTGTTTCACTGCGTTCTCCTCCCTGCTGTGGGAAACACTGCAGGCTTGTGATGTTTTTGGGCATCCGCATAATCAAATTTGATGAGCTCTTCCACCATCATCCCAAATTTCACTTTTTTTTACCAGCCAACTATTTTTTTGGAAAAGAGGAAGCTCTGTAATTGATGATTGATTACCTGCCAAAGTTGCTGGTACAGCAGATTTGGCAGGTTTTGAAGGCCTTTATCTGCAGTTTTAGCTCATTAATTGCAAAATGCATATACGTACCTGCTGCTGACCTTTAAAGGAGCCGCTGGGTTCAGTTCAGGCCGGATTCCTGTAAAAAAAACAAAAACTTGCAAGACTGAAACTTTACCTGTGATGCTGCTGGGAATCCATTACAGTGGACGCTCCTGAAAAGTCTTCTTTGATGGTGTATTCAGCGCTTGAGGGTCAGAAAACGAAGAACGAAGCTTGAAAATTAATATAGTTGTCAACATGTTTGTGTGTTGTTTTTCTTTGGGCCTTCTCGTTGTTTTATTTCAAGGACGCAGAAACATCTGAGACTTCATCAGTTGCTGAAGTCTTCTGGGATTTCATTGTACAGCAGCTGACTGCCAACGAGGGAATGTTTGAGTCTCCTTAAATGCACCCAGAGGAGAGTTTTTTTAAAAAAAATCTCTACTTATAATTAAATTGTCACACTAAAAGGTAATTTTAAAGGATAACTTTGATTTATCTACAGCCTGGACACATAGGTCATGTTGTAAGTAACATTCCTGGTAATGTAGGGGTTTACTGAAGAGGATGTCATATACCAGGATTAGTTACATATACATGTTGGGTTTTATTAGACTGGTTCTGATGTGTTTTAAGCAAAATACCCAAAAATGTGGCTGTTCAGGTATGGTGATGTATGATATGCCTTAATTCTACTTCACCATTTAATCAGCACTGAAGAGTCATTCACGCCAAAAGAAAGAGGAACTGGAGGGATTCCATCATTAGATGTTTCATCTTTCCAGAAAAGAATAATGCTTTCTGAATACTTTAGAGAGGGCTGAGAGGAGGTTTAAAGGAGGGAATAAACTGGCAGTCGGTTCTGAAGGATTACTACTGGAGTTGAGAAATCATAAATGTTTGAACGACTTTTGGCTGAAAATCCAGATTTTGTTGGCATGAAAGGGGAGAGCAGAAAGGTCGACATGATTCAAACTGTGACCGTCTTACTCAGCTCTTTATTTCCAGGTTCAACTAAACCTTATTAAAATGACAGAACCAGGTTAAATTAAATGTGGGATTACGAAAAGTCAGTTTATTGATTTTAATCAAAGTTAGTTAAACTTAGTTTAAAATGCAGCACAGTAAAGCATTATTAACACTTAAAGATCAAAGTTAAACCACCTCATCCGCCAGTTTATACAGTGATCAGAGTTTGAAGTGGAGATTTAAAAAGAGCTGATTTTAGAGTGGACTCAACCCAAGATTCAAAGAAGTTTACAGTTAAACTTGTCCAGGTTAAACTAGTTTTAAAGTGTTGGTGCAACAGATTGTAAAATAAATTGTAGACCAGCGGTGCCCCAAATGTCTTATTTTATTCTAATCTATTTATTTTATTCTAACGATTAGTTATGTAAAACTGTTTCTCTCTCACACACATCACACGCCAGCTATTCTCAACCAGTAGGGAGGGGTCTACTGGTGGATGATCTAGTGGGCTGTAGAGGCAGTGGTACTGCTTTTGGTAATTATTTTGTATAATTAATAAGTTATTTACCTAAAGGTGCTCAAGAATTCACATAAATAAAAAACATCAAATTGAAATGCATAATTTCAATGACCGGTTGCATTTGAAAATCACCAGACGTGTTCTGCCACTACTAGCTAACGCACAGCGAGCTAACGTCTGCCACAGCTAACTAACTTAGAGCTAACTAACATCTGCCACAGCTAACTAACGTAGGTTACAGCTAACTAACATCTGCCACGGCTAGCTAACATACAGCTAACTAACATCTACCACAGCTAACTAACATACAGCTAACTAACATCTACCACAGCTAACTAACGCAGGTTACAGCTAACTAACATCTGCCACAGCTAGCTAACATACAGCTAACTAACATCTACCACAGCTAACTAACGTACAGCTAACACATCTGCCACAGCTAACTAACGTAGGCTACAGCTAACTAACATCTGTCACAGCTAGCTAACATACAGCTAACTAACATCTGCCACAGCTAACTAACATAGGTTACAGCTAACTAACATCTGCCACAGCTAGCTAATGTACAGCTAACTAACATCTGCCACAGCTAACTAACGTACAGCTAACTAACATCTGCCACAGCTAACTAACGTAGGCTACAGCTAACTAACATCTGCCACAGCTAGCTAACATACAGCTAACTAACATCTGCCACAGCTAGCTAATGTACAGCTAACTAACATCTGCCACAGCTAACTAACGCAGGTTACAGCTAACTAACATTCCAGTGGATGCAGTGGCACAAAATGGTTTTTGAAATGGAAAAAGTGGCATGGGAGACGACCCTGTGGCACTAAAAGCTGCAAAGCATATGGTGCAGAAATATGACTGTGACTACAACTAATTTGGGATTCATAATGGCAGCTAGTGATGCTTAGCCGAAAGCATGGTGTGTTAAATGTGGTGACATTTTTGGACAACCACAATTGGGCCTTAAGATACAGACGGTTGAGAACCCTTTCAGTAGTTGATGTCTTCAGTAACTAAACCTGACTAAGACCGGTCTAACATGTCTTTGAACAATCTTCTCCAGAACCTAAGAAGCTCTGCAGCCTTTTATTTATTTATTTATTTATTCATATTTGATGCCGGTACTGGTTGCTGGTGCTGATGGTGCTCTCTGTCTCTGTCCACCTCTCAGAGACCAGCTTCCTCCTGGGAAACGCCCAGATCGTGGAGTGGCCTGTAGTTTACAGCAATGACGGATTCTGCAAGCTGTCTGGCTTCCACAGGGCCGAGGTCATGCAGAAGAGCAGCACATGCAGGTAGAACTCCAATAATGACTCTTTACATTTGCATGCATGTTCTTAATGAATCTATAGGCATGTGTCTTATTTAGCCCCTGAGTTATGTGTTTTTAATGGTTTAACTCATAAAAAAACAATATTTCTTTTGAACACCAGCTTCTTTTTGAGTTAAAACCACACCACAGCAGCCATGAATCAATGTTTTTAAAACAAAAAAACATGTCCTTTTCAAAGTTCTCCATTTATCTTGCAGAAAACTCTGAATAAGTCATTTTTTATTCTGTTTCATCCATTATTCAAGCACAGTGAGAGAGGGAAAAGATTAAAAAGTGACATTTCCCCCCCCCCCCCCTATGTTCCTGCTTCGGTCCCTCTGTCCGTAGTCGTCATCAGAGTGCTGCTCTGGAGAGCTGTTGATGATGATGATAATGTTATTTACAGCCGGAGAGCTGCTCCGATATCATGCAACAAAAGTGTGGAGCTCAGCAGAGTAACACTGCACAAAAAAAAAGAAGCATCTGGCATTTGCAGAGAGAGAGAGAGAGAGAGGAGAGAGGAGGAGATGGCACAGCACTCACTGAGACTGAAATGAATCCAATTTAGAGCTGCCAGGGGAGCTGTGCCACGTCCAGCTCCAGGAAGGTGTCTCCAGAGGACGACTCCTCTCCTCAGGCGCCTCTCAGATCCGACCGCCGGTGACGGCCTCGACTGGCCCGCGACTAAAAAGGCTCCCTCGGACACGGAGCCGAGTGAGAATGGAGGCAGTGAGATCACTAGTGAATATGTTTTGACTGTGTATTTGCACCTCTGTGTACTTATTAGTCCTTCAAGACACTGTTGGGAAGGAAAGTAATCTCTCAGACTAATTATATTAGCACAGATTAATATGTTTTCAATCCTGTGAGGAATAATTACAACCATGCCAGGAAATGCCAAAACCAACCACAGTCCTTTACTGTGAGCCAAATGTTTACTGCTGCAGTTTCAATTTATAAAAACCAAACATAAAACTTAATGGACACTTTATGGCCATTATATAGCCTACATATATGATATACTATAACACTGGTGGGCCTCGCAGGCAGTGGTCCAGAATAGATAGAATATTGTCAATATTATTGTACTTTGTAATTTAAAATTTTTTTAATTTTATATCTAAAGGTGAAGGATTCACATTAATAAAAAACTCCATATTAAAATATATGATTTTAATAACCAGTTACATTTGAAAATCACCAGACAAACGTGTTCTCCCACTACTAGCTAATGTCTGCCACTGTTAGCTAACGTCTGCCACAGTTGGCTAACCTCTGCCACAGTTGGCTAACGTCTGCCACAGTTAGCTAACGTCTGCCACAGTTAGCTAACGTCTGCCACAGTTGGCTAACATCTGCCACAGTTAGCTAACCTTCCCTCGGGACTAGCTAACATTCCCTCGGGACTAGCTAACATTCCCTCGGGACTAGCTAACGTCTGCCACAGTTAGCTAACGTTCCCTCGGGACTAGCTAACATTCCCTCGGGACTAGCTAACGTCTGCCACAGTTAGCTAACGTTCCCTCGGGACTAG
>JBBPCS010000156.1:116847-140499 GCA_037974645.1 Hollardia meadi
TGAACAGAGAATGAAAGGGGGGGGGGGGGGGTTTAGAGCGCTGGAGGCCTGAGGGTTAAAAGCTATTTCAAATATCACTTTTTATTTGTTATGGTCCCTTCAAAGGGTCAGGTCGATCACGATATGTGACTACAGTATGTGGTGTGCCTCTGTTGTGCCACTCTTTGCCCTTTCAAACATTTGATTTTATTTTTAGAGCAGTACAGTAGGGGAGCACCCGTCCTCCGAAACCGTGTTCGCCTTCATTCAGCAGCACCAGTGCACGGGAATTAGCACTGCTGGACAGGCCATTATTTAGATAGACTGGTATTGGATAGGATTCATTTTTATTAGTTATGGTTTTAATATGATAATAAAAACTGGAACCATAATATTTTGGACAAAAACAGGGATAAGAAGAGGAAACAGAAGGCTGGCTCAAATATCATTTTTCATGGGCCTTTTTGCCTTTATTTGAGGGGATGACACGCAGCAAAGGGCCACAGGCGGGAGTCCAACCGGTGGCCGCTGCAGAGGACTGATAGCCTCAGGACATGGGGAGCATGCTCTACCAACTGAGCTACAGGGGCGCCCCATTTTTCATCATTTTTGCTATGAATTTCCACTGCAATTAGAATTAGCTTGATGTATAAAGCACTTTTCAAAAACGTATGATAAGTTAAAGGAGTTAAAGGAAAACAAGAAATACTGGGATGTTGATCAGGAAGCACAGTATATATATGTTTTTCTTATGTTCTACAACTGGCTGATTGTAGATCAATAGTAGTTGGAATCCCTTGTTTTACTTGTAGGCAAATCGGAGCTCAGAGGTACTTGTGCTGCCAGTTTGTCGAAGTATAGTGTTAGCCAATGTTAGCTAACGTAGCGTTAGCTCAGCAGCTAAACGGGAGACAGAGCTGGTATTTTCAGCTTTAATTATCACACGCATCTTACCTGAAGTTTGTCATCGTTAGCAAAAATAGAAAACTGCTAAAAAGCAATGGTTAAGTTTCTCAGTAATGTCGCTATTAACTTGGTAAAGTAATTTTTAATCTGGTTTTCTAGGTACAAATGAGCTTCCCAGTTCTTTGGAGTTCAGAGATCTTGTCATCTTATTTTTGTTTTTTGAATTTCTAGAAGTTTCCTTTTGTCGTCAAAACAATATTTCTTGTATACAATACGTCTAATATTCCTTTCATTTTATAATTTAAATACTATTTTGCAGTACTGACACGGTGTACATGTGTATGCTTTAATAGTATTGTATATATTCTGCCTTAGATGTACTCGCGACTCCAGTGAAAAGTACTAATTGACCAACTAGAAAAATTGTCAACAGTTGAAACTTCAAAATTAAGAGCTTCCCTAAGACAAACATATGTGCACAGTGATTCCTGTTGTATTGATCCCCTGAAGGAGAAATTCTCCTTCAGCTCAGGCTTCCACACGGAGGTCAGAGCATAGTGGGCAGCTGCAGAGCAGAAACCCTGCAGCTGGTGGAGGTCCAGTCGTGTTCAAGGACACTTTCTGCAGGGTGGTTGTTTGGCATCAAAGCAGGGCTTGTGCCACGTTCACATTGTGCCGGGTTTATTGTAAATATGGATTACCAACTGGGGAACTGCCAGCCCTCTTGTGGCAAGTACAAGTGAAAGCTGTGGGAATATTTTGCAACTCCAGTACGTCCCTGGAGTCATGATGAACTGGGGAACTGTGTCAACACTGGTGGTTGAGAGCTGACGGGGCCTGATTGTGTGTGTCATGATGTGGCACAGTTAATATGCATTCCCAAAGCCAGTTGAGTTGTGATGAATGTGATGTAAGCTGTGTTTAATGTCTCATTCCTGCAGGATGGACCAAGTTTGCGCGGCTGACGCGGGCGCTCACCAACAACCGCAACACGCTGCAGCAGCTGGCACCCATAAGCAAACATGAAGTCAGCCATAAACAGTCAAGACTGGCGGAGGTGAGCTCATGCACACAAATACACAGACTCTTTGTTTGTTGCTCTAAAGCAGTTTGCAAAATATATCAAACTGCAGGTAATTATAAAAAGAATAGTAACCCAGTACTTCTGTTTATGCCATGTTCCCAGTTTTCCCTCGCTGGTGAAACAGATGCAAACTCACAATAAGCAAACTATTTGACCAGAAACGTTTATTCTTCTCTGACAAAAGTTTCGCTCAAAGCCCACTTGCTTGCTTTGTCCAGGGCTTCCAATCATTCATCAACGTAGAGCGAGTGGGTTATCATTGTGAAAAAATGTCAGATAAACTGTCCCTTTAAGTTAATGTATCTAACCTATAAACTAGATAAGGACCAACAAGATTTTGAATCTGAATATAAGGTTTTCCAACAATTTTCTGTCTAGCAAGCTGTATCACTGCGCAGTAAAAGTGTGCATCTACGCACAAGAGGCTTGTGTTTGTGACAGGGCGGGATGGAAACATTAATGGCCTCCTCCTCGGCTGAGCTGTAACGTTAACTAGCTTAGTTAGCTAGCCTCTCCTCATGAACTGCCCCTTTAACAGTGGCTAACCTGTCACCTGGAAGTTAGCGCCGCTGCAGGACCCTCCACGGACACACACACACACTACAAATATGCCACCATAGCAAGTCTCTGCTCTTAACATTATTTCTGCACAAATAAATCCTCATATGAAACATTAAACACCACATTCAAACATTTTACTCACGCTGAGTTTAAAGCACATGCATTAACAGAGGGACATGCAAGCCACACAGTCACGCCCTCAATACATCCATCCTACCCTGCCTTCCCTCCACGTACACTCGCATGCCAACATCCCTGGAGCTGCAGTTGTTTGACACAGTGAGCGGTGCTTTCTCTTCCTGGGAACCCTGCGCTCCTGGTGACTGCGGGGGCCATTAATATTTCATGTTGGGTGGAGAGCCAGAAGCCAGGGTGCTGTGGGCACTCTGAATGATTGTGACTGCTGCTGGAAATTTAGAAAATGGATTTCAGGGTGGGGAGAACATGGCTCGAGTCTTTTATTGCCAGGGCTCACCCACCTGTTTTATTCATGAAGTGTATCGTCTCTAATCAGAATTTGTTTGAGTTTCATCCCTGCTTAGCGCGTGAGGCGAGAAGCGGCGCGGGTTTTGGAAGAAGTGTTACTTCCAGGGCGGTTTAAAGGTGACGAGGGCAGAGCGATGAAAGAGAGGAGAGAAAGTGACAGAAGGGGAGGAAAGAGAGGACGGACTGGAAAAGGAGGAAAGATGAAAAGGGCAGTGAAAGGAGGGAGATGAAGGGGAGGTAGTCGAGTGAGAGAGGAAGTAATGAATTAAGTAAGGAGGGAGGAGGAAACAAGGAATTGTGTATGGAAAGAAGGGAGAGAAGAAGGACAGGAGGGAGTTAAGTCAGGACTAAAAAATTAGGTTATCTTGATCTCTGCTGATGCTTCAATTAGAATTCCCAAAATGAATTTAAATCTGTCTTTTGTGAGTCCACCAACTTTTACAAAAAGCACACAAACAAAATTACTGTTGTCTGTTTTAATGTTGACTTTCCAACTTATTAGCTGAAATCTCTGCTGTCTAAAAACATGCACATGGTCAGTCCTCTCAGACACACACCAGACACTTCAGTGTTCCCGATGTTAAATACTTATAAGGAGAGGCTATAATACATTGCTTATAACATGATAATGCAGTTCTAACCAGAAATAATAACAATGAATGCCAATAAAATTTGTATTATTGGCATTCATTGTCTATTTATATGTATGGATGCTTCACTGTTGGTGTTAAAGTTGTTTACAGCGATATAAATATACCTGAAGATCTTCTGCTTACAGCGACATTAAACTGTGTTCTCGACCTTTTAAGGCTTGAGGAAGGCTTAAGAAACAAAACAAAAAAACACTGGGTCGGGACAGGATCTCATCACATTTAACACACTGCGTTTTCAGCCATCATGTATCCATGTTTACTGTAGTCAGAGTCATATTTCCTCACTACATGCTTTTGGAGACCAGGTTTTTTTTTGCCACTTCTAAATGATAAGAAGTTGGGTTAAACTCCAGTGTTACCCAGTGACATGACTTTAAAACACCAGAGATGGAACAGATGTGAATGATTCACATAATTAAGACTTGCAAGTATTCACGTCATCGGACAGCTGAGGGTCAGATACTACTGTACATTCTCAATACAGGACTGTAACGGTTCAATCTGAATTTAATTACATTGATCAACGGAGAGTTTGGCTGACATCCATGTTTGTTTGATCTTTAAGCGCTTCTGTGTTATTAAGCTCCAATTATAGCTCTCAACAAAATCTGTGTCGTTCCCCGTCATAATTATCACTTGAATATTTATGTCAAAGCTGTTTACAAGTCAAAAGCATAATTCATGTAGAATCACACAACATGCTGTTGAGTAAAACATGTTTTTTGACTTGTTTTTTTTTGTAGTTTGCATGGCAGCAATAATCAGGTGATTTTGATTGAGGTTTTTATTTTGACAGAACCTGTTTCTGGAACAGCTCCTGTTTACTTTGGCTCCTTTATAAAGGAGGGCAAGTTGTGTGGGAAGGAAGGAAAAAGATCATGAAGTTCAAGAGGAGTAGCAGAGAATTAGTTAAGGATGGAAGGAAAAGGGGAAACAAGTTAGGAAGGGAGGAGGGTAGCAAGTAAAAATGGACAGAAGGACGAAAGAGAGATGTAGAGGGAAGGAAGAGAAGAATGTAAAGAAGAAAGATGTAATGTTGGCAGAGAGTTAGGAAGGGAAAAAAGGCGTAATCGGTTACAAGCTAATACTCCCTCTTTCCCTTCTTCCCAGTCTGGCGTCGGATGGGAGAGGGTTGCATAATGTCCTGAGCACGCTCAATAGACATCGCAGGTGATCCATCTGAAAGGCACAGCTGGCGTCTTCTTTCGAGGACGCTGTCGAGTGTCACATAAGCAGAGTTTTTATTTCCCTCTTTTTTTCCCACAGTGCTGCTGGGCTCCTAATTGGCAGTCTCAGTTTTAAGCGTTGGTGCTGCTCTTGACCAGGGGCGGTTTGATCGGCAGATCTGATGATGAGGATTAGACGAGATGCAGCTCCGGCGTTGTGAGGCCTGCTGTTGACCCTCTGCTCTGTCGGCCCGCCTCGTTACTTAACATCAGCGTGAGGACAAATGGGGCTAACCAAGGCTAACCGAAGCTAACTCTTGTCATATTCATAACATAACCATAAATAACACTATGTCTATTAATAGGAGCATTTATGCTAGTAGTAGTAGTAGAGGTGGTGTAAGACGGGTTCTTAACCTTTTGTAACTGAAGGTGATTGTCAACAAATTTCCCAAATAAATGACAAACAAATCCTAATGTGACCAAAAACTGGGAAATAAACAACATATATAGTGCTTGGTGACAGGGTTTCACGAGGGAACGTTAGCTAGCTGTGGCAGAACATGTTTGTCTGGTGATTTTCAAATGTAACTGGTCATGCATTTTAATTTGACATTTTTTCATGTCAATTCTTCAGATATTAAAAAACAATCTTTTTAAATTATACAAGATACTGTAGAAGTACATGTACTGCTAGCAGCAGTTGTACCAATAGCATTCGAAGAGCTAGTAGTAACAGTACAGTAGGCACTGTGGTGACAATAGCGGTAGTACTAGCAACAACAACAGTAGTCGGAGTAGAAGTACAAGTGTAGAAGTGTACAAGTAGTAATAGAAGCTGTAGTTTATCAGTAGTAGTTGGAGCACTAGTAGTTAGGTTGAACGAGTACACCATTATCTGCATCTGTGTCTGTTCAACCAACTATATTATCTGTATCCGTGTCCGGACTCCTGATGGGCGGGGTTCAAACAGAAGTGGGTGGAGCTAATTGTAAATGATTAATTTAAGCCTGAAATTGATATGGGTTGATCAGAAGTTACTATATTTGTTATTTATTATAAAACTACAGAGCAGCCTCAGAATTTAGATTCAGATCAATGTTTTTGTTCAGTTAAGTACCCAATGAGGAGTTTATTGAATCATTTTACGCCGATGATAATTGTACTTACTTACTAAAAAGTTAATTATCTGTACCGGATTTTACCCGAGTATTCGCTCCACCCTCGTAGTAGTAGTAATAGTATTGGTACAGTGTTAGTAGTAGTAGTGACATCAATCTTAATAGTACTATAAATACCAGAAATAATGGTAGTTATTGTATCATTATGCAACAATATGTACTCTTAGTAGCAGTTGTACGTGTAGCATCTATATTGATTGATAGCACTAGTAATAGCTTCAGTATATCAGTAGTAAGAGCAGCATAACATTACTAGGTGTGTTAATAACAGCAGCAGTGGCATTGAAATTTTAACATTTATCAAAATATATATTATATATTAACAGTATTTGTAGTAATTGTCAAACAGTAATATTATTAGAACTAGTTGCAACTAGTGTTAGCTGTTATTTTAAATGAACGTGGGCGGCATTTTTCAGGAAGTATAACCATGTATTGAATATTCGTGCTGTAGACTGTAGTATAGTTAATCTGTGTAGCAGCTGGATACAAACGGAATAATATGCAGTTAAATATGAGATGAACGGTTGGTGTGTGATCTCTGTGTGGCCTGCGGAGGAAATCAAACCGCTGTGTCGGATTTAATGCAGTCTGAGTTCTGCAGAGGAGGCCGAGCTCACATGGGGTGATCATCAACACTCTGCAAAATATAATGGCTGTTTGTATCTTTGGTCAACTCTCTCATCTGGTTTCCTGTTTCTCATTTTGTGTCGTCTTCTGTCTCTGTCTCATTTCAAGCCAAATTTATTCATTATGCAGTTTTGTCAAGGCGAGCTTTTACGGAGCAACAAAAGAGATGAATGCAGATGAAAACTGGAGAGGAAAAACATTTTGATATAGCACTTCTTGCACTGTTTTCCTTCCTCTCTCCACACATACACATAGAAACAAGGGGCTAATTGTGTCTAGGATAAAAAAAACATCCTCTTTATCTCTTTCATCTATTTCACTAATTTAATTTAATCACTCCCTTCTTCACTTTCTCTTTCTAGTCTGTGCTATCTTGCTTTTGCTATCTATCTTTTCCAAACACTTAAGCTCATTTATGTACATTGTGAAATCGGATTACGGCGCTTCCTTAGGCTGCTGTTAGAAATATAACTGACTATTCGAATCATAATTGACAGGATAAATCAAACTTTTCTTAGTTTACAAAAACAAATTGTGTGTGAATGAATCAGTTAAACAGGTTTGTTATCTTTGTGCTCAGTTTCAGGTAGAGCATGAAAACTGGGACAGAAATCATGACAAATGAAACCTTTTTAATTGGCAATTCTCATACAGGGGGCGCTATTTAAGCTGCTTTGACCTGCCTACTCTTCCTGCTTCCCCTGCAACCCACCTCCACCCCAGCTCCTTCTTTTTATGCTGTGTCTCACTTAATCAGTGTCATTTCTGTTGTCATTGATGCCTGCTCTGTTCTCTACCCAGGGGGGTATTTGCTGCTTAGCTCCCTGCCTTTCAATGTTGGCACATGGAAGGGCAGGGGAGCTCCCAGAACAGAGCCATACCGCCAAATATAACTTACTGCAAATGGGAATCCACGTTTCTTTGACTGTAGTGGTCCTGACTGAACTAACATAATCAACACAATGTCTGTGTATTGTGTTGCAGAGATATCTACTGAAGTTAGCATGCTAACCAGCTAGCTCTGGCCCGTCCTGTCCCGTAAATTTTACAAGTTCTCTTAGCATTTAATATAATAAGTAAACAAAACAAAATATCAACAAAGGAAAGGAGGTTTTTTTTATTGTAGTCTAGTTGGTAAAAGATAATGTAATGTTTTGTTGAGTTAACCTTTCTGTCACGTCTCCAGGTTTTGCAGCTGAACTCTGACATCCTCCCACAGTACAAGCAGGAGGCCCCCAAGACGCCTCCCCACATCATTCTTCACTACTGCACCTTCAAGACCACCTGGGACTGGGTCATCCTCATCCTCACCTTCTACACGGCCATCATGGTGCCGTACAACGTCTCCTTCAAGACCAAGCAGAACAACATCGTGTGGCTGGTTCTGGACAGCGTGGTGGACGTCATCTTCCTGGTGGACATCGTCCTCAACTTCCACACCACCTTCGTGGGGCCCGGCGGAGAGGTAATCTCTGACCCCAAGCTCATCCGCATGAACTACCTGAAGACCTGGTTTGTCATTGACCTGCTGTCCTGCCTGCCCTATGACATCATCAACGCCTTCGAGAACGTGGATGAGGTAAGGTTGGGCTTTTTGGATGGCTTTCTCAGTTGACAGTAGTTGAAAATGACTTCTTTTACTGCTCCAGTGTGCAAAAATTAAGTCTTCTTATGGCAGACATTATGACTTGGCATGAAAGGAAGATGTTTTTGCAACCTGAATCTTATTTTCACATATGTTCATTGCTGTCATTGAAATTTTGACCTGATGGTGCTAGAATCTAGCAGCCTGGTCAGTGGCCCATGACATATAGCTATTTTACGAAGCCGGAGTTACCATTCTAGCGTAATTTCTGGAGGCGTCCCTCTAGCGTAGTTGGAGACAGTTCAGAAATCGAGATGGTTCACTGACAATTCATTTCCTGTAGCTGTGTCACATGGGTTTCACCACTGCCCCGCCCCTTAAGGAGACTAGCGGCAGGTTCTGAGTCTATTCATTCTAAAGTAGCTGACCCATTTTCCACAAGCCACATATACTCTAACCATTCTTGTTCGAGACCTGTCTGCCTCAGCAACACACTCTCGCAAGTTCTGGTGATTTAAGCTAGCAGATAAAAACGAGTGGCAAAATAAGACAAAAACATTAAATGTATGTCTGTATCTTGTGTTTATTTCTTTCAACATGGACTAACATAGTCCTCGGTAATGTGTTAGTGTTAAATGTGCACAGTGGGGATGTGCTGGGGAGGAGACCACGCCCACTTAGGAGACAGGAAGTGTGAACCATTTCATACCATTAGCGTAGCTTGTAATGCGGTATCTTTGTTGTATCTAGCATCTTGGGCGTAAAAGAGAGAAAAGTCTGAGTCAGGAGGTGGTCGGGGCGGGTGGATGGGTCAAAGGCAGGACTTTCCCCAGGAGTCCGGGGTTTGAGTCCTGTGCGTGACAAGATGTCAAAGTTGACTTGTTTTTAACTTGTGTAACCTAAGTAATGTGACGTGACTGTAATTATGTACCTAAGGTACTCGTATTAACCCAAATCATGATGTTTTCCCAAACCTAGTTTTGGTGCCTAAACCTAACCAAACCAAACTGCCTCCATTTCACAATGTTAGTAACCAAAAGTCATAATAAGTTTCTACCAAGCTTTATTCTGATAGTCTAACTGGACATTACCTATTTTTTTATTGCCAACTTGACCACGGAGCACATACAAAACTGCTGCTGAAGGGGTAAATAGATCGTCACAGTTTGAAGCTTTTAGGGGCACTGACCAAGCTACTGTATTTGAGAACATGTTGGACAGAACATCTATATATCATCATGTAGTTTTCAGCATGTTGCCATGTAGCTCAAAGCTCTACTTTGTGTAAATACAGCCTCACAAAGCTGCTGGTGTAACTGTTTGTCTGGGTGGGGTTAACTGCGACCCAACAGCAGGTGCTATTTTTAGTTAATAAACTTATAAAGCTTATTGATTAATAATTGATGGTGTGCTGTTTTTACTCTGGCTGAGATAATGGATGGCGGTTTGCTTGTGATAGTGGAGAGTAATTGTAATTTCTGCCTTTTTTAGTCATCTTTCAGTGCTGTAATAGCTTGAAATTCAATATTGAAATTGTCTAAAAGTCTATACCTTTATGAGGTTGTGTGGGCGTATTTATGTCTGGCAGCACGTAGTATTGAATGTTTCCATTGTGACTTTAAGTGAGTCGATACTGAGGATGTTTTCCTGGACTTTAAGAGGGAATAACTGCTCTGGAGCTATTTGGCCTCAGAAATCTACAGAAGAGGACCTTCATCAGATTGTTTTGAACGTCACACTGCTTTTACCCACAAGCTTTTCACACAGCGCATTGATCTTCAGCGGTTTTATTGTCTAATTAGTTTGAGAAAACAGCTGTTGCTGGATATATCTGCCTCTGGGAATGAGAGTTTTCAGATCCGGAACCTGTTTGATTTCTGGGTGATGCTCTAGGTGGGATCAGGCCTGCTCTGAGTATTTTTCACGGCCATTTACACCCATCAGATATCGAGGAGTTATATCAATATGGCCTGAAGTCCATTAACGCTGATTTTCCGCTTGATTTCCTGCTGAATTAATTAGACTTCAGCCGAAGAAGAGGAATCAATTGAATGTAAATGAAAAAAGAACAGTTATCTACTAATGTTGTAGTCGTGCATTTCAGTTATTTATGTTTGAATCTTCTCTTGTGTGGGTGTCTATATTATGTTTGTATAAAAGCAAAACTTTTGTGTGTCTGCTTGCATATGCTTCTGAACAATCACTGTGGGTGTGTGTTTGTGCACAGACATCTATTATTGCATTGTGTGTCTGCCAAGTGGAGGCTTAATCACAAGAGTTTTTGAACGCCTGTAGTAATAATAATAATACCAGTATTCAAGCTGCCAGCAGCTGAATTTTTAACATATTTTCATTTTTCCTGCCAAAAGAATCATCTCCACTCCTCCATCAGCATTTTATTCTCGTCCTGAACAACATGTAGACCAACACAACACAATAAAACACTGATACAGACACAACTAACTCTAAAAGTACAAAAACTAGGAAGCTCTTATAGCTCAACAGTGATGCTGAAGTCGAGGCATCAAGTCAACAGAAACTTGGTTTGAAGAAACTATTTTGATGATTGATGGCAAACATTTGCTCCTTCTAGCCATTGTTTTATTGGCACTCGCACATTTTGAGGGTTTGGACAGTTTGTTGGACAAAATAAACAATTTAAATGCATCACTGACATTTTTCAACGATCTTTTAAATAATCCACAAATCAAACCTGAAAGTCCTAATAGAAACACTAACACAGACTAACATTTCGTCTTCAGTAGGTCAGGGTACAACCGGCATTAATTCCTGGGTCAAATGACTCTGCAGTTGTCACAAGTACTTAACGGCTCCGATCGGCGGGATGGAAACATGAAACCTGATTGGACGCTCTAATTTTGGCCCCTTTTCCAGCATGAAGTTATGACGTGTGTTGAAGTACCAAAAGTTGCTCGAACATCAATCAGTTGGCTTTGAGTTTGAAAGAGAAACTAAAGTAAAACATATATAAAAGTAACTGTAACATTCTTGCTAACCTCTATGCTGCTTTCTGCTGTTCCCTGTTTTCCAGCTCGTTTGTGACGTCGAACGTGACAAACGAGATAAAAAAACAAAAAGGCAAACTCGTCTAGTGGCAGTGGGACAGGAGTCCATCAGCTGTTTTTAACGGGTTTAACTTCTAATTTTGATGTAAAATGTATACAGCCATGTTGACTGTTCTTCATCTAAGTTGAGTTTGTTAGCATGCTAGCATTTTCTACTTCTACTTCTAAACCAAAGTATCGGACAAATTAAAGTTTTGGCCTGATGATGGCGCTGAACGATAAGTTTGTAAGTCATGAATGTCTGTAAAAGATTCCATGCTAATATTTGTTTGGACATTTCCGTTTGGCCGGATAAACGATTCCATCTGATGGTGGCGCGAGAGGAAAAGTAACGTTATCTGAGGGGGGAGAAAGTCTGTACAAAGTTTCAAGGCAACCAATCCAACAAGTTGTTGAGCTCTGGCTGGCTTAACAACAATAATCTAACAACATAACAAACAAACGATAAAACTGATATTAATTTGTTGCATGAGTTGTTTTTCCTCGTAAAGTGCTCGACAAGACGTCTCTATAGAAGAGAGAGTAGTGTGTAATTTTCACATCCTTTATAAATTAGTTTCTCCAGTCAGAGTTAACTGGTGGCTTTATGTAACATATAGGATTGTTTTATAGTATTGTTGCTATGATTACTTGCAGTTTAATATACAATGAGCCGAAATATAGAAACACAGTTAAAGTGTTGGCCAGAACTGTGTTTGAAGTGTCCTAATATACCTTTTTAACAACTTCCGCCCAGTCAGAAACACATAACTCCCACGGCTCTGATATTAAATACGGGTAAATTTGACCCTGGAGCGTTGTCTAACAGGCCGTGAAGGACTTTAATGTGTAATGACCGTCCTGGGATACATGACTTCTTTTAGGTTACAGAAAACATTATCGTGAATAAACAGCGTCCCAAGAAAATAAATGTTTCATGTAGCTGTGACCTGCCACGAGCAGCTTAAATATTTATATTTAATTGGACACCAGTAGTGAGCCCACAGTTCTCAGTGTTATGTCAGTGTTAAACCTCGTCCCCGGCAGGTTTTTGTGTCTGTTTGCTCTCCTGCTGCTGGCCAGACACCATTCAGACTGAATGGCTGTATTGTATTGTGGATCCTCCAGCAGGTGTCTGGAGCAGCGCTGCGTCTTGGTTCAGGTGTCTCTCGGCCTCCGGCCTCTCGCTGATGGATTCGATGAGGGTCCCGCTGGCTGGTGTTTTCTGTTGCCGTCTTTTAAACAGCAGACAGCTGCGCGCTGGGGAGACGGACTGAGAGGAAATCGATGGCACGTAAATTTCCAGGCACTCCAGAGGACGCATCCAGAGCCTCTCTCTTCCCCTCTTTGCTAAATTGACGTTTTTGTTGCTGCTTTCCCGTATTAGTGGACTGGAAGAATAGATGGATGCTGACTGAGGACGGTGTGTGGGCGGCTGAAGGTGCAGTGAAAGAAAATAGCAGATTATTGTCGGCTCGCTGCAGACTGAATTCTGCCGTCTCTGATGGCTGAAGCAGGCAGGAAGTATTTTTAGTCGTATTTTAATGGTTTCAAGACTCTGCCGAGCCGTGCCAAGCTGGTGACATGCATGCTGCCAACTCACGTACATGCAGACATATACATAAACACATACTGTACAGATTCACGATATGTGAAGACCCTATAAGTCCGAACTGTAACTTTCCTCATCACATATGGAGACGTTCTGCATATTTTCAACCTCAGTAAAAAAGACCAAAAACAACCAAAATAAGAAGCAGGTTGTAAAAAAAAATAAAAATTTTGAAGTGACTGATTTTACTGTCAGACAACTAGATCTGCAACTAACAATTATCTTATTTATCAATTAATCTGCTGGTTATTAACTGATTAAGTCTATAGAGGGTCATGAGGTGATGTCTTAAAGCTGCTCGTTTGTCTGTCAAACAGCCCAAAGACCTGTTCTTCACTTTGCAAAGTTATAAAATAGACAAAATTGCACAGGGGTGTAAAAATAGACAGTCCAGGCAGTGCAGTTGCACATGGGGCCCGTGGGGTGGGGGGGCCCCATAGAGAGAGCCGGCCAGATTGACAGAAATACATCGGTCACCTTGCAGCCAGTCAGAATCGGGTATTGATCCAGGCCATGTATGAGATGTGAGTAAAGTGTAATCCTAAGATTATACACAAACACAGTTTTCTTTAAAGGTGTAAGATCTTTTCTAGCTGTTTCTGGTTATTTGTTCCTGTTGATATTTTGGAGATAGACATTTATTTGTTTTGTTTTTTGTTTTTTTTCATATCTCCGACACGTACACGAGGGCACACGCGTCAGCAGCAACAGCAACAAAACAACTGAAGTAGTCGGGCGATGACTGTAAAACACCAAAAGAAAAAAGAAAAAACACTCTCATGAGGAGTTGTGCTGATGCTCCCTCGGGTGTGTTTGTGTGTTGATGAGGCGTGGGGGTTGTGAGGAGGGCTCGTGCTGGAGTCAGGCAGGGAGGAACCCCCCCGCGGGTCCTGAAGCCACCTGCTGTCACGAAGGAGCCTGGCAGGCCGACGGGGAGCTCACAGTGCGGCGTTGGCTCAGAATGGTCTAATCCAGGCTGACCTTTCTGCGTGGCGTGCGTGTTGCCACGGCCGGCAAAGCTGACAGAGCCGGGAGGAAGCTGTGCGTCGTGCAGTAGGGGTGGGGTGGGGGGCATTAACACTCTAACACATGGAGAGAAGGAGGGAGGAGGAGCTGAATGTGTTTGCTGAATGATTTGAATGTAAAAGTGGAGGGAAGATAGAGGGATGAAAAGAAGGAAAAATATTATTAATATCAATACAGAATCCATAAATTTAGATTGTATTGTCTCAGAGGGAGATTTGCCAGTACAACATGCAGGTAACCACAAGACACGTCTGTTGAAGTTGAATTATTAGTGAATAAAAAGCAACGTGTAATGTCTGTATATCTGTTAGGGTTAGGGTTTGAGTATAGAGACACTCGAGAAAGAATATTTTGTTGTTTCTCTGAATGCTTTGCTGTTCTTTCCAGCGGATGGGTCTATTTGCTGGTGGTGCAACTGTAAGTGTGTGCTGTTGGATAATGATACACTACACCGATCAGCCACAACATTAAACCCACTGACGGTTGAAGTGAATAACATTGCGTCAGTGCAATATTCTGCTGGATCCTGGCATTCATGTGGATGCCACTTGACACAAACCATCCGCCCAAACACCCTTGCAGATCGATTGAGCTACATGGGACGTGCCTGACTAATTACGATCCATGGAGTGCTGTTGGCATGAGGGGGTTTACTTTGTCTGAAACAGTGTTTGGGTGGGTTTTATGGGTCAAAGAACATCCACATGAACACCAGGACCCAGAGTTTTGCACAAGAACATTGTACTGATCAATGATCAATGTCATTCACTTCATCTGTCAGTGGTTTTAATGTTGTGGCTGATCGGTGGATGTTTGTCATATTTCCTGTCTGTGTTGGCGCACTTTCAGCAGAGCTTATAGACATACGTCACCGATATGTTTCATGTTGAACTTTAATTAGCCAACATACCCACCCGTATCTTACCTCATTCATCCACGACGGCTCTGTATGATAGGGTTAGGGGTTAGGGGTTGTGGCTGCTGAGCTCTTCTTTCCCATCTATCTGAGTTTTCATTCCAAAATAATAACGTGCTTTTGTTAGTTTTAGCGCTGCCAGTCTTGCTGTGCATTTGTTTTGGAAGAGAACTCTCTGTTCCCGAAGACCCGCCATATGGCTGTTCAGAAATAGCTTCCTTTATATAGTGTAATTGGCTGTATGTGTGTTGCACTGAACGCCATTAACTGTACATCAAAGTTTCCCATTTTCAGATAATTAGTTTTTATTTCCATGAGTCAGTTTTTCCTATTTTTGTAACATATTTGGTGCAGGGTTAGTAAAAAAAAACCCAAATATGCCATTTCACATCATTATTATTACCTATAATTATTAATATATCTGGCCAAAAGCTACACCCTAAAAGCTTAATGGTAAAACTTGCTAAAGAAGTTCACTGAGGACCAACTACAACTGTTTGATTTGTCATTCAGTTAGTTTTGATGTTCGGTCCAAAACAGCATGGATGCTGCGCCTAAGGGAGGGAAAACCTGTTTCCTGTTTGACTGTTTCCCTGCTCTTGTGGAAGATGGAGGAGTGACTCAGTAATGCTGCCTTCACATCATAATGTACAGATGTTCATACGAGTTCAGCTGAGTGGGGAAACAGTCACTCAGTCTCCTGGATGTAGTTACGAGGAGGAGGCGTGTGGATTGTTGGCAAAACAGAAACTTCAGAAATGTAAACAAGTCATTGTCAAAATGGCTGCGTCAGCTGTGATGAATATGTGGTATTAACACTCCATTACCATCACAAAAACAGTTCTTATCAGGACTATAACACTGACACGTCATGGCAGGTAAAGCGGGCTCACTGTCACTCCTACACATGAATGGAACAGAGCCATCGTTGATCATGTAATTAGCTGCGCCTGTGCTTCAACTGCCAAACAAGTCAAAACGTCTGCTGTGAAAAAGGTCTATTACAGGTGGAGATGAGCTGATGGATGGATGTGTATGAATGGAATGATAGGGTGGAGCGTGAAGGAGAGATGAAGGGAAACCAGTGAAAACCAAACCTCATGGTCCGGAGATACTTGTAGGCTGCGTTCACACCTGAAAGTCCGAACCAAGGTTCATGTTTTTGCTACTTTTGATCCGGTTGGTTTTTCTTTCACGTTGCAATTATGCCCAAAAAGATCTTAACATGACAAAAGTTTTGTTTTTGAAACTGAAAGTTTCCAGTTGTGATGACAGCTGCTGTAACTTCCTGTATTTGGTCCGAAAGTCCAAATGTTTCCACACGAGACACGAACCGAACCGCGGTCCAGTTGGATCAAACGGGTCAGGTGTGAAAGCACCTTCACAATTTCTCTTTCTCTGAACTCTCGAACTTTTAATGTGAAGATACAGACGGCATCGTCATCCTCATCATCTTGTTGCTGCTGCAAATTTAGCGTGCAGCATGACAGGAGATACAAGCTTTCATTTCATTGTGCAGCCGAGTGTCGTTCAAGGACAAATACATTTCCTGGATTGATTTCTTGATTCATATCTGTTGCTAATTGGATTTGGTTCAATTGCCTAATTCTAACAATCCCGTCTGTCTTTCATGTGTCAAACAATCTAAAAGCTATAAAACAAATGTATTTTGTGGTGCTAAAATATCCAAACAAAAAGCACCTTTACTTTTGTATGTTTTGGTTCTGCTTTGGGCTCCTGTTGGACAATTTAAAAAAACAACAGCACGGCGCTCTTTTTGCTAAAAGCTGAGACATTTAGAATTTTTAATGCTCCCCCGGATTGAGCGCTGAAAGCACGTTAAGCTCCCGGTGCTGCTGTCAGGAGTCTGCACCAGTGCAAAGAGCCGGCGCCGTGAGAAGAGCTTCCCGGTGGACACGTAATCTCCGTCTCTTCGCCGTCTCCCTTCGCCAGCCTTTGTTTGGACAAACAGGTGCTTATGAGCCGTGATTTTACATGCGTTGCGTGCTCTTGACTCATGCTCTTTTCATCTGTGTTGCTCTGTCCTGCGGCTACTTAATTTAGAAGCATTTACATATGAGCTGGGAACCGTCCGAGTCCCATGGGGGGAGGCCTTTGAAGCTGTGGCTGGAGAGAGGCAGCGAGGGCTGGGGAGGTGCTGGCTGGGTTTGTAGCATCAGAGAGGAGTCTGAGCTGAGGCCAAGACCAGTGGAGTTAAAGACCAGGCCTGGACCTGTGGGGGGGGGACAAGTCAAGATCAAAGTAAAAAGATTTTATGAAAGGGCAAGACAAAATTAGAAACAGCAAATATTTCGTCACTGTGAGAAATCACAAGTTTTCTTCAGGATGAGCTCAGAACAACAGATATTTTCTTCAAGTTTGACACTTTATTTGTGGGACTGCAGGTTCTGCTGTGTGACGAGGGTCTTAAACTGAGCCTGGGTGTGAGGCAGCTCCTCAAACTAAAGATGCAGCTCAGGCTCAAGGCTGAACCAGCGATGGAAAACTCTTGCTGGCTTTATAACGTTTAATTTCGTCTGATGGTTAAATATGCAGTAATTGGCTTTTTTGTTACTTCAGGTCCCAACAAAATTGATCTTGATTAGTTTCCCTCAATGATTAACTGGTAAATTACTTCCAATCAGACAAATTTAAAGCATTTGGCCCAATAACATGACTGGAAAGGCTCCAGTCAGCCAGTCTGTCTCTTTAATCCCATAAGCAGTTGTCAATTTGTTGACGTTATCATTAGATTTAGGGATTTGTCAGATTGCTGATATTGTGATTTTGTGAAGCAAATGTTCTTTTATGTGGAATATTAAAAATCCTGTTTACTGATGTGGCTAAGAATGCTTTTCACTGTCCTTTGGAGGAGGAATTCTCAAAGATACAAAATGCATCTGATGGCTGGTTCCAGACATCCTCTATCATCTCTGTTTTTATTGAAATCAAAGTGTTCAAAGACGTGTTTCTGATGGAGGTTTCGCAGATGGCTGTAAAAAAGTTTGCCAAACTTTGGCGTATTTATTCATAAAAATGCATCCTGGGTATGTGGAAGTCTCTCTTCGTAGTACAGGCCTCTGGAATGTGGGACTTTTTTCAAATAAAAGAACATCCGTTACCCTCAAGCCAGAACTATAGCAAGTTTTTTGGTCACGTTATGATTTTTCTGTCTTTATTTGGGAAGGTGCCTCTCAGAAATTTGTTGAATGGGCCTTAAGTTACAAATGGTTGAGAACCCCTGGGCTGCAGGCTACAGCAGCTTCAAGTAAACACATCGACAGTGTTTGTGTAATTACTGTCACTGCCAGAAGAGGGCGACAGAAGTTTTTCACCGCAGGTTTAACATTAAATAAACAACATATTCCATGAAACCTACTGGCATGCTGTCAAAGCCAAATCTGTAGCGTTTGAATCCTTAAAAATAATAATTTATCGAGATGCTATAGCTAGAAGAGGGGGTAACATTTAGATCTGGACTGGATCAAATATGCAAGAATCAAGATTGAGCAGAAAGATGCTGAACACTGCAGACATGAATCTTCATATAATGAAAAATTAATACTGTCAGGATGAAATCACTCCTCAATGTGGAGCAAAAGCCAGAAGCTCAGGTTTGATACTGGGGTGAAAATAAGTCCAGGAGAGGAACCTGGGCTGAATGGATGGAGGTGAAGGCTGAGCTGAGGGTGAGGAGCTCGAAGGAAGCTGCAGCTCGCAGCTCGCCTCGTCCTCGGCACTCTCTTACATAACATCGCCAACATAACCCTGCTGGCTTTCATCCACTAGTTTTCTCTCTGTGCTCCAAAATGAGAAAATTCTTATTACTTTTTTTTTAAAATGCTGGTAAATATTTAGCTTCAGGTTGCACAGTGTTGGGCCCCTGCTGCTCTGAACACTCAGCTCTGTTAATTGTCTTAAAATGGATCGTGCAGAATGTGCCGGCGCCTCGGGGTCCTGGCAGCTGCTCCTGCGGTTGAAAACAATCACTTCTGTTTATTTGGAGCCTCTTCTTCAGCCGACTCTCTTTGGGGAAGTTTGCGGTATAGAACAGGGTATAAAGAGCCCAGGCCCCCGTGGGTCAGCTGCACTGAGACAGGAAAATAATTCACTGAAAATGTTCTCGGGGACAATTAAGTGGAAAAGCTTTGTGTTGTTGTGCATTAAATTATAATTGTGTTTTTATTTGTGTTTTTATTATATGTACCGAGCAGGCCCAGAGATGGGCAGTATTTCAATTAAATTAATTTTAAAAAACGACTTAATTGGTTTTCAGTATTTCTTTAATTTGTATTTTGATGGACAGGAAAAAAATGAGACGCAATTTGTAACAAAATAGTTTAAGAGCTCGTATTTGGGTATTTAAAAACAATAAAAAGAAATTCCGCACTGTCTCGCTTCCTGCTTAAATATTCATTAACTTAACAACATTTCGGCCGATCTGACCTTCATCAGGTATATGGGTAGTATCGTAACTCCTCCATATATATACACACAAATATTTAGGGACTGCCTCAATCATCCAACTACCCAATATATATACAGTATATTATACCACATAATGCAAATGCATCGGTGCAACAGTCAAACAAGGAGCATTGGAAAGACAAAATTACAAGATAACTGAATATAAATTCAAAGCAAAATCTATACAGCCCAAATACATTCCAAAGATCAAGAAAAAGAAGGAAATATAATTTACAAAAAACACTACTAATAAATGTTCAACCATCAAACATTAAACCCATTAATGGGATTTAACATATTCACCCCCAAATAGCCACAAAATAAAAATGTACAATCACACCAGTATCAATTACCAACCAGTCAGAACATTAACATCCATATAGTTTAAATAGGCTCGTAAAAGATTTCAGTGGCGTTTCTGCAGTAGTATAGACAATCAATAGACTTCTCCAAACACCTGTCACATACTCAGGTGTACAGAGATTATAAAGTATTTGAAATACTTAAAAAACATTATTTAATACGTCATTTCCTCCTCAAATAAGACACATTTTTATCCCCAGGAGAAAAAATCTATAATCTGTCCTGTCATCTGCTAAATGCCTCATCTTATTGTCACCTCAGAGAACGAGTGCATCACTTTAACTGTTCAGTTCCCCCAGTTTCTTTTAAATTTGATGTACTAATAGTGCAGCCATAAAAACTACAATCTGTTGCAGAGTATTTTACTCGCTATACAGAAGCGAGCAAACTGATCCTTTGGCGGGGGGGTTGACAAAGGTTTTATCGTGTTGAACGAGTGGTTGTTTGTAAAGCAAAAGTAACAAAAATAGGCTCCAGGGTTTATGTTTCTTTACTTGTACACAAGTGAGTTTTATGGTGGCTGTAAATTCCCTGCAGCCGTGTTTCTGCTTTTAGATGGATCTTTCTTTCTGAGCGCTCAGCACTGATGTGCTGTGAGACCAACGTGTTCAGTAACACAGCTGAAAAGAGTCATAGTGATATTTATTTACTACTTTATTGACTGTGGACCATTCACATGCACTGACGTGTGAAGTAAGGCGAAGAATACGGGCATGTTGTTGACGCTCCAGGCCTTTCTGCTCACTGTACTCTTCCTGTACTGTGACTCGGTATCAGCATCGGTGTCCTCATCAGTATCTGTGTCATGGTTTGGCGTTTTAAGTTGAGTTAGTTTCTGTTTTATTTTCTCTCCTCATGTGTCCAGTTTTTATGGCTCCGTGCAGGCGACATACTGTTTTTACCAGTGTGTGGGTGAGGATTATATTGATCACACCTCGCCAGGAGGCATTATGTTTTCAGGTTGTCCGTCCATCCGTGCCAATCTTGTGAACGTGGTATCTCAGAAACATCTTGAGGCAATCTCTTAAAATTTAGTGCATTTTGGTGGTCAGAGGTCCCTTTTACCTCACAAATTGTATAAATATTACTGTACGTTTCACAACCACTAACGCTGTGTCAGCCACTGCCAGTTACAAGCTATCAAGCTATCAAACAACATAAACAAAAGATGCTAAGTACACTTAGCATTCTGATACGTCTGCTAGTTGCTGATTTTGGTGCACATCAGACTCCATATCTGGGTCCAGGTCTGACTGAGGCTCAAACATGTGACGTTATGGCTGAATCTCTCCCATGTTTCCTCTAACACTATCCATCTTGATGCTAGCTGATCTTATGCCGGTCAAGCTAGCACAAACAGCGGTGGTGGACATGCCTCAAGGCCTGTGAAACGGAGATCCAGAATTTCTCAATGAGGGAGAAAAAGAATGTGCCTCCAGCCCCTTTTTCAGAGATTTTAAAATGTTTTATGTACTTTTATGTATTTTTACATATTTTACTTCTTTCAATCGTAAAGTTAATGAGCTAAATTACATCTGCTTGCAACAGTTGTCACTTCAGCTGGCCAAATCAATGGTCGCTGGCTAAAAACAGGAAGCTGCTTTTGTCCCGTTGTTTAAAAAATTACAAAGAATTTTGATGGTACATCCGCCATCATTGGGATTGTTAAGTGTATATGTGCAAATATAGGATGGGAAGCATAGCAACAGTAACTAAGGCTGGTCACGAACAGTCGCATGTTTCCCAAAGAACACTTTCACTTTTTATTCTGCAGCAGACGTTTGCCTGTAATAACCCCAGTTTCTCCCTCCCTTCGTGTCCCCCCTTCCTCCCCCTCAGGGCATCAGCAGTCTGTTCAGCTCTCTAAAGGTGGTCCGCCTGCTGCGTCTGGGCCGGGTGGCCAGGAAACTGGACCACTACCTGGAGTACGGTGCAGCTGTTCTGGTCCTGCTGGTCTGCGTGTTCGGACTCGTCGCTCACTGGCTCGCTTGCATCTGGTAAACAGTTTTTTTTTGAAAAAAGGTTTCACAGTCACTGAAGGAACTCTCGTTTCCTCACAGTTTAGTGCCATTCAAAACCTCCTGCTGGCAGCTGGGAATTTATCCATTTTACAAACTGTCCCTAATTGGTTATGTATGCTAAATGTTACTCCTGCCCTCCCCATACTGTATATTTCAAATCATCTGCTGTTGTTCTACTTACATGTGTTGTTATTAAGTTTCCTCCAATGGTTGATATGCTAATTTATTATGCCCCATAGCAAACAATTGCTGCTACCCAAAAACACTTTAAAAATCATTCCCTAATGCAAATCCTCACTTACAAAAACACAACAGCAGTATTTTGATACATTACTGCTCTATTTACTTCACATAAATTGCCAAACAGAATTAATTTTCAACCTCAAAAGCTGCATTTGCTCATTTGTTAATTTGTCAGAATCAGAGGGCACAGCTATTCTTCCTGGGATCCACATTTAAAAACATACATTTAACAATACAGTCAACACAAGACATATGTTAGACAATAACATTAATATGTATGAGTAAAACTCATACACTGATATGTTTATGTGCATATGCATGAGCATATAAAAATTGCATTACCATATTACCATATGCATAGCATCCTACAAATATGATGTTCCAAGCCGTTTCTTTATTTGCGTTTTGTTGTCAATTCAGTCAATAACAGTGGTAAAGAAATCCATATTTTCACTGCTGTGTCAGTTTGGTTACACTCTGCTAATTCAACAGGTACAGCATCGGAGACTACGAGGTCATTGACGAGGCCACCAACACCATCAAGATGGACAGCTGGCTCTACCAGCTGGCTATCAGCATCGGATCGCCTTACCGCTACAACGCCAGCGGCTCCGGGCAATGGGAGGGCGGACCCGGCAAAGACTCTTTGTACATCACCTCCCTGTACTTCACCATGACCAGCCTGACGACCATCGGCTTTGGCAATATCGCCCCCACCACCGACGGGGAGAAGATCTTCTCTGTGGCCATGATGATGGTGGGATGTAAGTACGAGCCGCGCAGCTGTTTCCTGCTTTGACTGTGATGTGGTGGCAGTTAGCCGGGGGCCAGTCAGTGTCTGTTGTTGTGGTTTTGGTGCATTTTGGAGAGTTAAATGTCACAAGAGGTCATTTTCATTTGGTAAATGTCACTCTACTGCTTTTCACTGTGTACTGTATATGGATAGAAAATCCACTGAGGGAGCTGCTCTCAGGTGTCTCTGGTGTTTTAAGATGTATTGATGTTCGTAGTGATGCGTGAACATTTCACAGAATATGCTGGATCTCAAGCAGATGATGATCAGCATTTGATGAGCAGATGAAATTATGTTTGTAGAGTGAAATTTATGGGAGTAATGGCAGTTTTATGGCAGTGCTCTTGGCTCTCCCACTCTAGCCGTGATATAACGGGATACTACCAGTAGTAACGCGATACCATCAGGAACTGGCATTATCGCGTTGTTACCAGGCGTCGGTAAAATGTGTGTGGCACGTTGTTTTGTTTTCTGTACGAGGGCAGTATAGCATTTGCTAAAGTGTTGTGAGATGGGCTGGGTGTTGCTGTACTAGAAACATGAGACTAGGAACATGCAAAAACTAAAAAAAGAAGCACTCGGAGAGTGCAAACCTCTGCCAAGGCAGGTCAGTTCCCCTGGATCCAGATCCACACCAAAAAGGATTAAAGGATTGTTCCTTGGACCTTACCCTGCCACTCCTGAAAATGTCATTAAAATCTGTCCATAACTTTTTGCGTTATCTTGCTAACAGACAGACAAACAAACAAACAACTTGGTTCCCAATGTTAATGGGTTCTTCCTTGGCCCATGCCCCAGCACTCCACCAAGTTTCAGGAAAATCGGTTCAGTAGTTTTTGTGTAATCCTGCTGACAGACAAACACAGACAAACATACGGCACTGAAAACATAACCTCCTTGACGGAGGTAACAATA
>JBBPCS010000156.1:140599-169757 GCA_037974645.1 Hollardia meadi
CAGCTGTCAATCATGACGTTTCAGCCCCTTTTTATAGCATCAAATAACTAATTAAAACCAAACTGATCAGAAAAAACCCAAAAACACTTGAACATGGTTTATAAATAACTCGTTTTGTAAAATGTTCTCTTACTCTTGTGATCAAAAACATTGATCTGAAGCTCCATTCTGAGGCTGTTCTGTAAATAGTTTTCCTGATAAATAATGAATAAAGCAGATTCTGATCAACTCGTATCATTTTCAGGCTTAAATTAACAACTTCTGGTGAGTCACACACACTTCCTGGTTTAGGACCTGCCCATTACGGGTCTGGATACAGAGAATTTGGTTGGTTGACCAGATACAGATAATGGAGTACTTGCTCATCCCTTTGCATCAGCCTTGTTTAAGACCTTTCTATAAAACTGAAACTTGTCTGATTCCTGCTCTTCCCACAGCAGCTGACTCTGCCGTGTGATGCATTCTTGCTCTTGACACTAACTGAAAAGGTTATGGGGAGCAGGAAGTATAAACTAAAGCCTCTCCAGTGTTGTACGCACAATTTTATAGGCTGAGTGGGATGATTCCTTTTCCTTCCTGAACTTCATTAGTAAAAAAAACCCGAATCAACAGCCTGTGCCGTACCACAAAGCGATGGTAGAGGGCCGGCGCTTCGATCCTGGCTGCCCAGGTGAAGCTCTGCAGAGCCGACATGTCTGTTAACCAGTCATTTAGTCCAGTGTGACGTCTCAGTAATATTTCTTAATGAACTAGAAAAAGATCTGATGCAAATGACCTTTTTGCAAAATCTCCCCAAAGCTAATTTTTTATCCGTCTAAAGAATGTTGAACCTCGACAGTTGGGACACCTTCATCTGGTTAATCAGATGATTTTGCTCCATTAATGAAGATTTCCAGAGATTGATTCTCACAATTAAACTGCAGTTGAAGTGAAAATCAGGCAATTCATACGATTCTCAGCATCGTTACCAGATGAAATGACTTGGATGGTGAGTAAGATGAGTATATCTGTGAGCGAGGTGAGGCGGTCCGAGAAAGGGGATGGGAAGTATCAAGAAAACGAGGCTCACTTGACAGGCTCCAGCTCGCAGGGAATTATGGGAATTACCTGGGCTCAAAATGGTTCTGCGGCATCAGCAATGCGCGCAGCCGGGGCGAAAGGATGCGGACGATTTGGCCCGGGGAGCCTGGCTTGACAGGCGTGTATACTAAGCGGAAGAGACTTACCAGACTCGGCAGGAGAGGGGGAAAAAGGGGGTGGAGGAGATGAAAGGGATGAAACAAATGAGAGCGGGGAAGGAGAAGCATAAAGTTCTCCCCTTTTTTGACACTCTTGCCCTCGGCCAAGCGTTTATCCGACTTAATGCCCCCGCCTGATGCTAAAAGCGCTCCAGCGAGGACTCTCACACTACCCAAGACTGGTTTGGGTTTCACTGAGTGAATTGAAAGTCCTCCTGACCCTCCACCCCCACCCATCCACCCCAGCCCACTTATCCAACTCTCCTCAGAGGCCTGAGGAGGGAGGGAGGGTTGATGAAAATGATGCCGGGCGATGGGGGAGGAAGGAGATAAGATGGTGGTGCTGGAGGAAAGAAAAAGGAGGCGAGAATCTAAAGGAAGGAGAGTAGAAATGGGGGTATTAAAAAGGAGACAGGAAAGGAAGAGGAGGAGGAGGGAAGGAAGCAGCTCGGAGTGTCGTTCTCCCCTCTGGCTTCTCAGCTCAGATGCCCTGATTAGTTTGGAAAGCAAGCGCTGGAGAGAGAGAGAGACTCAGGAACAATTGGATGGTGAAGGAGTGGAAAGAGGTCTAGTGTGTGGCCTCTCTCTCTGACAGCAGCAGCAGAGAGGAGATTAGTCCACTAATCCATAAAGAGCCGTCTTGCTCTTTGTCTTTTTGTCCCTTCTTCCTCCTCATCCTGCCCTCCCTCTCATTATCTTCTCCCTCTTTTTCTCTCCTCTCACTTCCTCTGATGCTCTCTCACTATTCCTCCCACCCTGTGTTTTCCTCATTATATCCGCCCAGCCCCCCCCCCCTCTGAAATCAGATCCAATACTTCCTCACCTCCTCCAAGGAGGTCAAGTTTTCTGTGCCTTTATTGGTTTGCAGGACCAATCAGATTTCAGTGAAAGTTAGAATGTTCAGTCTGTTTGGTAAAGACGGCTGCACAGAAGCAAAATCATTTATTTCCTTTATTACTTTGTCCAACTGGTTTCTTTGTTTCCACCTTCATAGAAATTCTTAATTTTCTGCCATTTCTTTCAAAATTAACTAATTACAGAATTAGTTTTTTTTTGACATTCCACAAGATTCAAGAAGTTTAAGTAACTTTAAGGTCCTGAAGCTACATACAAAAATATAAAAATGAATGAGGGAAAAAGATGCTCCATAATCTGACGGTGCGGCAGCAGATACTTCTGTATCTCTTGCCCATCGGCAGGTGAACGGTGAACAGGATCACTGATGCTCGGTGGATGTGTGCCAATGGTGCTCTGGGCAGTTTTAATCACCCCGGTCAGTGTCGGGTGTAACGTGTTACAACGTAAGAGTACTCAGATTACTTTTTTGTGGTAACGAGTAATGTTAACATGTTTGTTTTGCAATTTAAGTGATCAGTTATTTTGTTACGTTTTCAAATAAGCAATCCGTTACTTTTAAAATATAACCGCATTTCCTTTTGTCTTCTGTTGCCATTAATTGAATGTTTGTTGAAACATGATGTACTGTAGAATATAAGAGCCTGTGTTTATTGTTTTCATAGCGTACTGTGCCTTTAGGCCTCCTCTGTTCACTGTGAGATCTTTAGCAGCAGGGAATATTTTCACATCTAACTCGGTAAATTTTTGGTAAATTTTCGGTTTTGGTGAATTTTATTTCATTTGAAGTGTGTTTTTACGATGAGTTAACGAGGCATTTAAGCTCGTCTTAGTATGGTGATGGAGAAACACTTTCTCAGAAGGTGTATGGATGTATTTTTCTGTTCTGTACAGGAATGATGGGAGCAGCATGTCAGAACAGTGTGATGTAAAGTGTGGGGGACATTACACTGGTGAATGTTGGACATACAGTACATACCTGCAAAAGTTTGGTTGTGTTTTTCGCTCGAGTCTCTTTCTGCAAAACTTTTCATCAGAAATATTCTGTTTTTTCAGCAGTACCCTGCTTTATATTCATACAGTTCCTCATATTTACTCTTGGGAGCTACAACTACATTTCTCTGTTGTTGGCCACTCTGCAGCTTCTCTGGGTTTGAATACTGTTGTCTACCTCGCAGTAGGACAAGCTTCTGAGATCAAGCAGAGTATTTGTTTACTCAGTCCACCCACATTTTCCCAGTTTGTCCTGGAATTATTTGCAGTGACCCTCTGTTACCATTCGTACTTTTTAAACTTTGTCTCCTTTGTGCCTCGATACTGTCATTCATGATTGGTTGTGAATCTCCTCCCTGTATGTACATTCATTGCTCTGTCCCCTGGAGGTTGCATTACCAGGTCTTATCCTCTTCATTCATAATGCCATCCTCTCCTCAGCAGTTTTAGAAAGTCATGGCGTTACTTGTAACAGAATGCTAAACATAGCAGAGAGAGAACACACTGGGCACCTTGGAACACTGAATAATAAATGTAAAGGGAGGAGGAGTATAATTCTCCTTGCAGCGTTTTGTGGCTCGCCAAACACACATCTTGTCACTGAGATGCTGCAAGCAGAGCAAAGAACACGCTTTTAGATGTTCGGATATTTGTTCACTCCTCAGATTTGCTTTTCTGTCCGGCAGCTGTGGAAGAAAAGTGGCATTCAGCTTCATCATATCGCCTAAAGGAAAAACCTCAGAAAGCAGATCTAACCAATCTAATGCTGTGCTCATTTGTCGAATTCTTAAACACACTGACGAGCCAGCAGGCTCTGGCTCTATGTGTATTTATATAAACTGAGGTGGCTCATTAAGTATCAGTGAATGCTTCAATCCAGGACATCAGTTCTTTGCAGCTACTGAAACAAATATTCATAGAAAGTAACTTTTGGTGCAGATTTGATGACTTGTCGTCAGTGTTTTTCCATTTTCTTCTGTCCCTGTGCTGTGTGAAATATTTGTTGCTGCATCCAAAGACTGAACATGTCAGAACAGACTAACGAGGCCTGTTCCTTTTTGTAAAAAAAAAAGAAGCTCCTTCAAACATGGCAGAGAAATACAGTCTTCTTTTGCTGGAGTTTAGACGACACAAGCTGCGTTCCAGCTCTCAGTATCCCACAGTCCATTGTATAATAAGCAGTTTGGGCGCATTCAAGCGATGCTGGTAGGAAATGGTATGTTGCCACATCCCATGTATCAAGTATAGATTCAGTTGGCCATCAGTCACCTGCTAATCTATCTAATAAAGTTGACTGATGAAAAATCCACTGCAGAATGTAAATAAGGGAAGCCAGGGATAAACTCCTGGACATGTTTCACAAATCAGAACTCATACTGTAACGCTGGTTATCATGGACTTTGTCCCAGTTTCCCACTTGTATGTTAAACTTGGATAGAATTTAACCCTAAACTTTGAAGTTTTGGTCTAAACAAGTTTACAGAGATCTTTATGAGATCTGGTCCCTGAACTAGGATGCAAATCAACCCTTGGTTATCCATGATGATTGGTAGGGTTGGGCGGGTGTACAAATTTTTAAACCGATTTGATATTAAGCCAAATACTGCAAATTTACCACTAGGTGTTGCAGGCGACTCAGTCACTCTTGAGTGGAACATAATGGGAGCCCGTGAAAGAGAGTGTAGCAGCATCAAAATTGGTCAGGGCAACTGTGACGCATTGTGTTTTTATTTCTCACAGCAATCATTCAAATTCAACTCTTTCTTCTTCTAAAGTTTAACATCAAAATAGTAAATAAAATAAGACTTCAGCTGAGTGTAACTTGAGAAAAGTTGTCAGTCGCTACATTTCAAGTGCGTATGGGAACCTTCAATGAGTTTTCCTGCAAATTTTTCACAATAAAAGCCTTCCGTCCACTGAAAGGCTAGTGTTGATTTTAACAGAGCCAACGGAGCGGTTCAAAACAAGGCTTCGTACTAAAGTATTACAGCGTGTAACAAAACGTTAGGCAGCATAACCTGCACCAACTCTTTACTGATGAGAGCTCCCTCTTGTGGGTGTCAGTTAAAGTAGTGTAGCAGCACTGTGTGCACAACTCTCAACTCTAGTACATCACATCAGAACATAGGGAGACAGCACCCTGTAGCACTGTGCTAATCAGCTATCCCGAGGATGCTGCTAACTAGCCACATGCTGCTAACTACACCTGACAAATGCTGGTTCAGTCGGGTCACTGAAAATCAAACCAGTTTATGCTTTTAGACTGGACTGGATCATCAAAAGATGGTCAAAACTCAATGCAGCAGAGGCTGAGATTTCCATCGTCTAGTCCCAGTTATGGGTCTTAAGCTTCAAAAAACCTGGACCCTACACTTCCCATAATGCAACTCGATAGCCTTTTCTTGGATTGTCCCTGCCTGCTAAAAGCCCACATCTTTCAACCTCCATGCCCTCCGTTTTAAAGCAGACTGTGATAGCTGTGAAGTAATTGTCTCACTTTTTGCAGAGCTCCTCCAAAGCCATAAAAGACATTACACAACTATTTTCAAAGGCTGAATAGTGCTCGACATAACTATTAAATTGACTTTGATATGTAACATCAGAGAAGAGTCCCTTTTAAGAACTTCTGTTGGGTTGGTAACTGCCTTTAGTGGTGAGAAAAGTGAGTTTGTGAAAGCATTTAACCCCCAGCTGAGGAAGATCTGTATCATATTACAACTTAATTTCTGAATAAATGTTCTTTTTGTTAGCTTCAGATAACCTCTGGGATGCTTTTTGTTTCTTTTAAAACCCATTTTCTGGAAGGATGCACCGACTTGACCATTAATAAGCCCCCATGCTGCACCCACGCAGCAGGAAATTAACTAACACCTGCCGGCCACAGATCACGCTCGGTTTTTACTCTTTTACCTGTCAAATACTGTGATTGTCAGACCAGAGGAAAGATATCAGCTAACAGGTGGATGGATAGATGAGGTAGATGTCTGCTCCGTCTCCTCAGGCAGAGAGAGGCTTGTCAGGAAAGTCTTGTCTGCTGACATTAAACTCCTTCACCCTGACCCGCCTCTCTTAACTCGTTCACATGGCAACTGCAGAAAGAGCAAGAGCGCACACTGAGTATATTGCCGCCGTCGACTCTTATTCTGGGGAGTTTATTACTTCTGCTGCAGGAGCATGTGCGTCTTTACTGGAGTTATTGATGAACCTCTTGGCCTTATGAAACATTTTCATAACTGTGTGGATGGAGGTGAAAATCAGGCTGATTTTCTAAGTTACTGAAAAGCTTAGAAAATTTTTTTCACCAGGCAGGTGACAAATGAAAGGAAAAACCTGGATAAATTAGTGTACTGCATGTGCACAACTAAGCAATTAATTCTCTGCTCATGTAAAAATCATGCTCTGTGACATGCATGGAAATGCTACGCAAGACCAGATGAAAAGAAAAACTAATTTTTAAAGAGAGGTTGTTAATCGGACATGGCTTCAGTCACAAAGACTGCTCAACAGGCATCTGCATGTAGATCAGTGGGAAAGGTGTGGTAACTTTAGGCTAAAGCAACTCAGACTAGCCTTATTTCAATACTCTGAATCACTACCCCAAATTTCTCCCGCAAAGCCAATCGGAGCTTTGTAGGTGGAAGAATCATCATCATCTTGTGCTAGAGTCAGAAAATAGCAGGGAGACTTAATGTTGTTGTGAGTCAGCTTACAGATATAGTTACATTATATATAGCTACAGCATATTTCTTTGATCTACGTACATGACAGCTACCATAGCAACTGATAATCATGTTAGTAGTTGTTGACCGTTATAATGCATATGGGTCGATTGGTTAGCAGGGTACAAAGCACTGATTATGAAGGTGAAAATTTGAGACTTCAATGGTAGAAAAACCGAAGGCACTGTGAAAAACTTTAGGTGGTCGGATGAGGCAGCCTTCATTGTTTTCATGGATTTTACAAATACTTGGTGTGGAGTGCAACAAGAAAACTGTACAGGCCATGTTGCTTGACCCCGGGAATGTATCCATGTTCCCGGGGTCCCATTGTCACAAGGGCCTACATTCCCAGGGTTCTAAGTTCCCAAGTTGGAGTAAATACCTCCAGTAGAGTTCCAGAGATTTAGAGACTTGGTGCAAAGGAGCACTGAATCTTTTTACTGCTACATTTTTGCAGATTAGTGCACAGTGGGTGTCCATTAGCATACCTGCATGTGTGTGTGAGAGAGTGCTTGTGGATGTATGGGTGAATACTTACATTCAAATGCATTCTTTTGCATGTGCTTGAAAGTGTGAGCTTGCTGTAAGTGCAAAAACATTTCAGTTGCCAGCAATACATTTTAACAACATTACACTCAGTGATAAATAATTAATATCAGCTTCATCTATTTCATGTGTGCTGTGTAAATCACCCGGGGGTTTGGGTGTGAAGTGACTCACACACATTTCCATAATTATCGCCAGTTGTAATCGTCCTCGTGATGTGTCTCTTCCCCGCTTATTCATTTATGAACCCAATCGTTCCCACTGTGAAAAGCCTCTAAAGGAGGCAATCACTCCCATTTTCATTATAATTTTTAAATTTCTTCTTCTTGTAATTTATGTCAGAGCCTAAAAGTGTGGAGTCAGACTGGTCGCATGGGGATGACTGAATCAAGCAGGTGCCAGGAGTGATAGATTGGTCCTCCTCATGTTTAATTGCTGACAGTGGAGAAAATTGGGCCGAGCTGTGATTACCACGAATCCCGGAGCACGTGAGCTATGATAGACGCCGTCTACCTGTCTCACCTGCTGGAGGAGTAATGCCCTCAGATGTTCGAGCCTCTGCGACCTCAGACCCTCCCTGAGCTGCAGAAACCCGACTGGCTGAGCCGAAAGTCAGACGAAACCAGGAGCTGGAAGGTCGATCAATGTCTGCTGCAGGTGTCATCTGATGCTAACACCCTGTGCAGGGCAGACTGGGGTCTACTGACGCACCATCAAGGACTAATCAAAGAGCAGCAGCTCTCTACAGTAACACACACTGTTAGTGTAAGACAGCAGGTCATGTGCTTTCTGCTTTTAGAGGTCAAGTCAAGTCCATTTTTATTTATATAACAGCAATTCATAACAAAAGTTACCTCATGACACTTTACATTTAGAGTAGGTCTACACCATACTCTTTATTATTAATTAATTAAATTATTAATTATTATTAATTACAGACACCCAACATTCCCCCATGAGCAAGAACATTTGGCAACAGGGGAAAAACTGCCTTTTAGAAGGCAGAAACCTCGGAGCAGACGCCGGCACCAGGTCTGAGGTGCATTTTGTAGTTTATTTGACCGTCTGAATTTTTTGATTCCTGTTGTTGAGGCTGTTTTGTTTTTGACCTAGAAGTCAATATCACAGCTCTCTGCAACAACATTAATCTTTGAACACCGGTGTGGAAAAAATGGGTACATTTATGCAAAGTTTTTGACCTATGACCTTCATCAGGAATCACAGTTAACAGGTGACAGTAATGAATTAAAAATAACCAGAGATAAAGAATTCAATTTAAGAAACAGCTGGAACTTAGCAGGGAAATGAGAGGAGTTCAAACTCATCCGGTTAAACTAGAGGCCTTCACAAGGCACCTATCAATAATCATTTTTTATATTGATTTCTGTCGAATTCAAAGAGTCATTTGAATGGATCAATAACCCCTTGCACATATTACACAAGAGATGATCCACAGGGAGATGTGTGAAGAATTGCCATGCAGGGCGTCCATTGTTTCCAGATAACCTCATGGCGGCAAATTATTGGCCTCAATAATGTTTAAAATTATTACTCACAGTAGATCGTACAAGTGTGATAATCCAGTCAATCCAACTTTATTCTGAGCCTGGTCCCTGATAAATTCCCCTAAAGGTTCCTGGAAAGTTCTTGTGGTGGAATCGTGGTTTATCAGGGTGTTTCAACTGATCACAATGTGATTGGTTCTACACACGGTCGAGTCATATTTCAGTTTTACGGTCTTGTACATAACCCACCCACTGCACTTTTTTGTTGTGTTGTCGGCATCAGACAGACGTACCTCCAGGGTTTGTTTTCATACTGTCACATGACCCCTCTAAAGGTTGTGGCCATGTGGCTATCAGCGGTGGTATCAGGCCATGCGGATAGTTTCACACTGAACGTATCTTGGATCTCATAATATATCATGACCTGAGCTGATGAAACTAAAACAAACTTCAAGGCTATACACCAACAGAGGTAATGGAGAAAATGTTTTTCTAATATTGGGACAACTGACCCTTTAAACCCGGTACCGCTAACTCCAATCTGGTTTTCATTTCAGTCGGCCGTATCTGAACACCACCTCCAGACCCAGAACACGCTGCCATATCACTTTCCCCACATATGGACTGGTATTCCACAGTGGACATCAGTACAGCAGCCGCCCCGGCTCTGCCTCAGTTGTCCCTCCTCATAAAAGCATCCCATTGTTTACCAGGTGCCCATGGTTCAACATGAGTGGTCCGTCCTGACTTCATTACTCCTGCTGAGGCTGGGCCCCGGTCCACGGGGACCTCCCACTCGGCCCCCGGTGGCCTTGTTACCTTCAGCAGTGAAACCTCGGCTCCGGTTTATTTGTGTTATTGTCAGTCCTGTTTGTGAAACTGCAACGCTTCTTATTGACTTCACATGAAAAACACATTTGCGCACAAATAATGAAAACAAGACAGGAATTAATTTGGTTCTTATTGTTTGAATTTGGTTCTTATTCAGAGAATGAAACGGTAGAATAATAGAAAGGATAATCCCTTCTTTTTTCCAAGTTTGTGCCAATAATCAAGGTAATCCCAGTCAAATATTCCTGTTTGTATTGAGCTGCAAATCAGTTTTTATTAGTACATCCGCACGCTGTCATCCATCATCAGCGTATGAAAAACAGATTACAAAAACCTGATTCCAATCAGTTTGATCCTTGTTTCATTTTCTCTTGGATGAGTTTTCATATCAGCGCTGTGAAAAATAGAAAGTTATCTGCTCACTGGAATTAAAGTTCCCGGGAGAAACGGTCGTTATTGACGACATTTTGTCCAAACAAATTGCCCGAAGAGGACGTGATTTGTCGATGTCACAAGGGAGCTTTTATTCCAGTGTGCAGATTTCTGTATGTCTCTATTTTTCATGGCATTGATCTTTGTAACCAGCACCTGACCTATTGAGCTCTTTTATAGATGTGCACACGACTACTGTGTCTTTGCTCTTCTTATAAATGGTGCTTTATATTATGCGCTTTTTCCTGCCAATTACCAGACGACCCTACGACGAAAAGCAAAGAAAAGAAAAAAAGCCCTTACTGGCATTTTTGTGCTTTAAAGACTTTGCCGAGGGAAACATAAATACAAATTTAATATATTTTGCATCGTACATTTTCTATGAAAGTATTCAGGAAGACGTGCATCGAGAGCAGCTGTCAGGACACAATATTAAACACTGCTGGGAGCTCACAGAATTTTAAATTCTCAAGTAGGAAACATTTCAGTGGGTCAAACAATACCAAATACTGAGGTACCAGATCAGTTAAATATTGACAGTATATTGAAGCCTGGTCTCACCAGTTTTGATGAATGAAGAGCGAGATGGTCCGTACATGGAGGACATTTGGGTGGTGGACGGGTCAGAACGCAGGACTTTGACCCAGAAGATCGGGGGTTTGTGTCCCGGGTAGAAACAAAAGTAAACATTGACCTGTTTTAACTTACATCCGTGAGTAACTTGTACGCAACAACTGAACTTATTTTAACCCAAACCATGATCTCTTTTTCCTAAACCTAACCATCTTGCTATTCACACACCATCCAATCAAATCACATTGCATTCTGTATATACTGTAATCACTACGATACTCAGGAGCAGAGGTATACAAATTTATTTTCTAGTGCCACTTTGGTCAAAACTTACAAAGGTGACCGAAGAACTTTTTCATAATTTATTGATAGAAACAGTCAACTGTGATGATGCTTGTAGGATCAAAATGTTACGTGCTTTCTAGTAAATTGTTCTTTGAGCATCAGGTTCATTAAATGTAGATGTGAGGTTCCTCAGATGTTCCTCACAGCTCAAACATCCAGGTGCTGTTCAGCAAAACACAGTTTTGGCTGGAGGAAGACACGATTTCTTTTGTCCCTGATGGTGACTATACATTCTCATATGTATAATTAGCAACTTAGCAGACATTCAGTACAGTCACCCTGCTACGCTCTGGGCCGTCCCAAACTTATTATTTTAATCAAGATTTATGAGTGTGATTAAAAGACTGAGGGTGGTGATCCATCCCTGAGCAGGAGTTCAGTATGTCACTGATATCTCTCTACGTATCTTTTAGCTCTGCCAGTGAGAGACAGAACAAACTACAGTATTTTCAGTATTTCAGTTTTTGGAAACTTTGTCCTGATGTTGTTTTACTTGACAACATCTATCTGACAGCTCTAATTACGAGTTTGTTGCAGTAACATTCAATATGAGATACAGTTGATGCCAGATATGATAAAATTTTCTGGTGGAGTTTGTTTCCATTGGACAGACCTTGGCTAGTGGTTTCCCTTTGGTTCCAGTCTTTATGCTAAGCTAAGCTAATGAGCTGATAGCTGTAGCTTCATATTTATTATACAGACACAAGAGTGGTATGGATCTTTTCATCTACCCTCAGCAAGCTATCGTCTGATGATGATTTGGCCTCTGGGGGCAGCGGTCAAAGTTTCGGGGCGACCGGTGTAGCCAGTCGATACCCGGATAACGGATGTTTACAGTCTGATTAACAATGTCTGAATCCATCAGCTATTGTCTTGTTACGATTTATTGGCTGTCTGGCTGTTTATTTTCCCCATGAACAGATATCCGTATATGAATGCAGATATTTAAAAAATAATAATCGTTTTTAGACAATAGCCACTGAGGCTGCATTTCAGCCGATGTGTTCTGCCTCTTTGGTGCACCACACGGACTGTTTGCCTGCAATGCAACCAAAGCCCGCTCAAGTGTGATTGGTCAATACTACTCGGACTACAAACAGGACGCTTCTGAAACCAAAATCTTGTCCCTTGCCTACAGATTCTGAATTCATACTGAATGCAGATATTAGCGATTCGCAAGAAAGTGATTACGTGCATCTCCGAAAATGTCAGTAATCTAAGTTACTCACCAATATGTATCAATAAGTTTAGAAAAAAATATTGATAATTGATTAGCTACCGTAAACCAAGTAAGTATTGAGCATGAGTGCATTGTGTTGTGTTGTTTCTACATTGAAATCACAGTCTAGCTGTACGTCAAAGCTTTGAGTTATTCTTCCTCCACTGTTGGGAACTGTTACAGGATTCTGTTGCAGAATTTTTCTCCTCATCGTCACCTTAAACCTCCCTAATATCTGGATTATAATATCGCTTGGGGGGGTTAAGTGGACACCAACATTTATCCCACATCAACCCTTCTCCCACCTGCAGCCCAACCCTCTCACTCCAAAACCCATTATCATTTTTGCACGGCAATAAGTAGTCCATTAAGTTGACCTAATGAGAAGTAAACAATGCGATGTTGGAGAAAACGGCGATGAAAGAACCTTATTTACTAAGTGACACCCACAATTACAGAGAGGATTGTTGTGGCTTGAGGAGGGGCCGGCCTGTGACTAACACTGGGACGCCTCTGCAGATCTTCCAGTCAATATTTATTTAGAGGCAATCAGCCACAATGTTTTACTCACCCAGAGAGTGCTTGATGCACAATTACAGCTTGTCAAAACAGATTTATACAGTAGATTTTTTTTCTTTTCCAGGGCTTTGATGCGGTTGACTGGCTCTCTCAGTGTTTGGCTGGTGGAGTGCAGCGTCCTGTCACTGTGTAATGTGTTCTGATGCAGCCTGGACGCTGGCTTGGCTCACTGAGCAGCAAATGGACTGGGCTCAATGGCTCGTGATGGAGGTGGCTACTCTGAAAGCCCCTTTGTTTTCAGTTTGTGTTGCTATTTTGGTTTGTTTGTGACACAGAATTGATAGATATAGAGCTTTCACGTGGGCAGCTCCGTCTTACTGGAAACAAATCTGAAATCACAAGCACCCTTTTCATAAAGACATCGGGCGATGCAGCCGCAACAGCGCCACCTTTGTTTTAAATAGCGCAGAGCAGCCGCTTCTAAGCAATGGAATAAAAAGAAAACAATCATTTACCGTCTCTGTTTCCTCGAGGGTAAGCTGCTCCCGGACCTTGAGTTGTCTCCCCAATTTCAGACATTTGCGGTTGTTTTTCCTCTGGTTTGAGTTAGCTGACAACAGATGTGTAACAATCCCACCTTGACCAGACAGGGTGTTTAGGTTGTTTCAAAATCAACTCTGGTGCGTTTGGCCCATTTATTTTGATTTGTTTAGGTTGGTGTGAAATCTAGGGCTGCACGATATTGAAAATAACTGACATTGTCATATCTTTTATTTATGCAATATGAAAAAATACAGGAAATGTCACCAGATGCATGCATGGTAGAGTGGGAACCCAACACCTTCTTAATAAAGTTTACAAGTAGACTTGTGCATTGCAGTAGTGTTCCTTACATGTAATCTACCATTTCTAACTATGTTAAAATATATGTTTAATCTAGTGATGGATGACAAAAGACGAGGCTTAAAAGATAAACTGACTTTTCCTGTAGATTTAGACATGGAAAATGAAAACCTTGTGAGTTTTCCTTTTGTATCACTTACCGAAGGAAATTGTTGCACGAGGTGTTTTTTTTAGTTAATTTGCGCATTTACTCACACATTGCCTGTCCTGCGTTATCAATGCTTAAAGGATATATTGTGCAGCCTCAGTGAAAACTGTCAATCAAAATCTGTGGTGAATTAAACAACCGGGCAGAGAAGACTAGTTTGTGGTGTGAATGTAACGCAGACCACAACCAGTTAGAAACAACCACAAGTTGATTTCTAACTGGTTTTAGAATGAATGCAAAGCAAAAACAAAAAGAAAACCAAATCTGTGGTCTAATTCTGTGTGACAACACATTTGGATGTAAATCTGTGGCTGAGTGGAATCTTCAGTTTCAGGCGTGTTGAGCTCATGATTCATAATATTTACCTTAGTTACCTTCTGCTACTAACCTGCTTATTTGAACCCAAACCATGATCTTATCCCGAACCCAACCAAGCAGTTTGGTGACCTTATTTCTGGACTTTGTGATGTTCTTGAAAGGTGCTATTCAGATAACCGTGTTATTATTATTATTATTATTATTATTATTATTATTATTAATAATAATTTTGTATTATTATTATTATTATTTATTATTATTATTACTCATTTTGTATTATTATTATTATTATTATTATTTTGTATTATTAACATTATTCATTATTTTTGTATTATTATTATTAATAATTATTTTGTATTATTAATATTATTAATTATTTTTGTATTATTATTATCATTATTATTTTGTATTATTATTATTATTCATTTTGTATTATTATTATTATTATTTTGTATTATTAACATTATTCATTATTTTTGTATTATTAATTATTATTATTATTTTGTGTTATTAATATTATTCATTATTTTTGTATTATTAATAATAATAATTATTTTGTATTATTAATATTATTAATTATTTTTGTATTATTATTATTATTTGACGATTTGGGACTGAGAACATCTTGCTATTTTCCTTCTGCCTTGAGTGTTTGTGCTAAACTCAGCTGGGCACATTGACATGAATTACATCTCTATTGAACACAGATATGAAATTAATATTGATCCCTTGATGTAGATAAGACAGCAAGTAGTGTTTCTGATCGGGCCCCTGTCCCTCTGTATCTTTGTATCTGTGTGTGTGTGTGTGTGTGTGTGTGTGTGTGTGTGTGTGTGTGTGTGTGTGTGTGTGTGTGTGTGTGAGCACTGCTGTACTGTATGTGTGTATTTGTGTGTGTGTGCCGGCTGTCTCCTCATGTCGGAGTGTTGTGATGGATATTTTCTGGGCCTCCGGGCGTTGACAGTGTGTCTCCGTCTCTCCTCCTGGACAGACAGATTTTCTGTCCCTCACACTCATTCGCTCTGACAAATCATCCTAAACTCCTCCGGCAGAAACCCAGAAAAGGAAAATACACATGACACAGAGGGAGGTGGCGTCTGATCGCTCCTGATTTCTCACAACAAAAAGCGACAGGTTTTCATGGTCATCGGAGGTAATCAGTCCGATTGTACTTTGTTTGGCCCGATCATAAGTTTTTGACGATGCTGACAAAACATCCCGTATTGGCATCATTACATCAACTAAAAGTGGAGCTAAAAGGGAATAATTAAAGACGTTTGGGGCAGATGTCAAATTATTTATGTCTCTCCTCATCTGCTGACGTCATTGTTGTCAGCTTCCAGCTGTATTCCAGCTATTTCTGGTAAATTGTCAGAACTGTACTCTGTGGAAAACCTAAAATTTTATAAAATAAAAAAAAATAAAATCAGGACTGCTACTCACAGATATTTTCACGATTAATCGATCAATCGACTCGTCTATAAAATCTTCAAATGGCTTCTTTTGTCCAAAATCCAGACTCTGTATTTAGTGTCATAAATGACAAATAAAAGCAGCAAATTCTTACATTTAAGAAGCTGGAACCAGCAAATGTTTTTTTTTACTAATCAATATCATAAAATAGTAACAAAAACAGAATTCCCAAAAAATAAATGTACTGGACATTCTTTAGCTTTTTCTTCCACCTGTGTAATTTAGTGCAATTACATACTTCCACAGCAAAGAGCAAACAAAGAGCAAAAGTGACGGAGAATTAAAACACAGTGTGTTTGTGTAGACAGTGTGCAGACAGCTGATATTAAACTAATCTAAGAGTTGCAGAAGAGTTAAAGAAATGCATCTGATTATGTGAAGTTCTGCAGATGATCTAATAGTTGGTCTTTATGTTCTATTTAGATAAATAAACATACAGAATTTAAGATGTTGTACAATCTAAATGATGCCTTGCTTTGTTCTGTCACAGATTAACGTGTGATGCAGATCTGATTTAACTTTCTCAAGTCGGGTGCTATTCTTAACAACAAGGTGGCTCTTCAGTAGAGAACATTCCCTGGCAAACAGGAAGTAATGCACGCCTGCTTTCACCAATAGCAACAGCAGTTTGATATCAAGATACGTCACAGCTCCGCCCACACAGTTTGACTGACAGGTGGTCTCTGGGATGTATAGAATCACTGTGGTAATGAGTTCTGTTGTCACGATAAGTTCAGGCCAAAATCAACCAACCGAATGCAACCAAATGATCGTTTGGATATATTTTTATTTTCAGTGTTAATTTGGAGACAAACCTTTCTCAACAAAAGATTCTCTCCAGCTGATCAGAGCCTCATTTTGACAGGTCTTCCCTCCTCCCAGGCTGCTCCATCAGCTAATAAATATGAGGACATAAAGCTCGTCATCTGCTCCCCGTCCTGACCATCACAACCCTCAAAACTCCCATCAGCTCATCTCTTTCTGGCCACCAGAGGGGGAAAACAGAGACAGAATGAAATTAATAGAGCCACGGGGGACGTATCACATTTCAAATATAGCACCGAAATGACAGCTACAAACCGTAGCCCGAGTACTTTGACTGAACCGTCGAAACTCATAAGGGTTTTTTTTATGAGATGATTGGTATTAAAGTGAATCCCATCAGTCTAACCAGTTCGCAAATGCGAAATAGTCTGGAGCCACTCGGCCTATTTCCAAGAAACGTTATTAATGGGCGTAGACCAAAATGCCTCTGGATAGACCTACAACCAATCAGAACAAGGAAACGTGTGCGTGGCACTGAGCAGAGCTAGTTAACGTAGCATGCAGGTCAAAGTGCAGATGAAATGTTAGCTTTTTAGCTCCCACCATTGACTAAATAAAGATGGGCGACACATCTCCACTTCCTCCCACTGTACAAGAACTAGAACTAGAACTTTAGGAAAAAATTATTTGACCTGTATCTTGAGCTTCTAGTTTGGCCCATGTCCCATCTGCTAACATGGAGGGGGAGGGATTTATGAGCTATACTGCAGCCAGCCACCAGGGGGCAATCAAAATGTTTTGGCTTCACTTTTGGGGAGCTCTCATGTCGGCCATCTTTATATACATTCAATGGCTCGATCGTAGTTTAGGGAAGCTAGCTAGCTAACGTTAAAACAAAGAGCAGTGTGAATCTCTGCCTGTTGCTTTGTTGACATTGTTGACAAAACTTCAGCTACAAGCTAGCAAGCTAGCTTCTGTCCATGGTAACCACGGACACATACGGTCGAAAGTCACCAGTCACCACGGTTATTTACCGTGTTCTTACGAAAGTTGGAACAAACTTTTAAATTAGGCCTTATTGATAGGAAGATTCACCAACTGTGTTGCTTTTTTGTTGCTGTTGTTCAAATTTGTTGATTGTTTTGTAACTGTGTCAATTTTTGGAGGTCTGATGTCTTTGGATCTTTGTTAACTTGTCTCAAGCTGCTTTGACAAATCATATATCAAAGTGCTGATGTAGCCAGACATCGTTTACGTATGCTGCTAATTAGCTTTTCGCCCAGCCTCTGTAAAAGTGTACTTTAGTTTGCTCGCCAACCAATCGCAGTGGGACAAAACCTTTTTGTTTTAAGGTATTTATTTATTTGGGGGGGCTCTTTTTTTTGGCCTTTATTCGATAGGGAGATTCGAAGAGAGACAGGGAAGGGGGAGAGAGTGGGGGATGACATGCAGCAAAGGGCCCAGGCTGGAATCGAACCCAGGCCGCTGCGGTAGGGACTCAGCCTTGGTACATACCGCTCTACCAGGTGAGCCACTGGGCGCCCCAAAACCTTTTTGTTTTAATATTCAGACTCCAGACTTTTCTTGTTATTGTTATTTTTCTTTGTGTGGATTTTGCCAGCAAACTTCTTCCCTCTCTCCTGGATAAATGAACCGAACTAGAGGGTAATTTGAGTCTGACTTAACCGCTTCAAATCAAAACACTGAGAGGTCGTCTCAGCTCGACAGAGAAACTTCCGCGGAGGTCAAATCTCGGCCATTTTTAGTGCTGAGGTGACGCTGGTCGTCCACTGGTCCACCAATTAGGAGTCTAGTGTTTGGTGGAGGTGAGAGTTGTGTGTCTCAGCTTTCAGTTCCAGCTCAGAGTCCCTCTTTACCAGCCAACAGGGTCCCGGAAAGGTCCTGGAGGGACCTGGAAGGCTGCCGGCTTTGAGAGCGCTAAACTGGAACAGTGTTTATCTCACTGCTGACACGCTACACCTTCCTGTTTGTGGCTGCCTTATTCTGTTTTAGTCTTTTCCAAACTCTTTGTGTCTTTTGTGTTCTTTATTTCTAACTCTCATTGATTCTGTGAGCATGAAAACACTTCCCGGTTGTTTTCCTTTTGTTTTTTTCCCCTCCATTTTGTTTTCACTCTTTTATATACATAAACACACCTTATCTCAAACACACAGTCACTTTCAGATGTTTTCTGTCCAACATTTTCTTCTCTTACTTCCTTTCTCGCTTTCCGTCACCGAGACACGACTCACTTGTTCAGTGCTCTCACTCTCACCCCACCTCTCTTATTGTGTGGCTCATGTGCCGTCATCAGTACCCCACTCCCCAGTTTTCAACCCAAAATTCTTTAAACTTGTCATTTCTTCCTCCTCTCCTCTTCTTTTTTTGTCATTTTTATTGGCTGGGAGGAGGAGGTGGAGGGGATGAAAGAGGGAAACTATTTCGAGTGAGGTCTCTATGGAAACAGCCGACAGCTCGGCTCGGCAGGTACAACATACAGCGGCTTTAAGTTTGAAAGGGGTGAAACTCCTGCTCCTCCTCTTGAACACCTCCTCGGCAGTAAAAGCCACCATTGAGACAGCTTGTCATCTAGCCGGAGACGTCACACATGCTTGTTTTGGAGTCATCTTTTTCCTACTTTCTCTCACTTCTTTAAATCATGTTTGAAATGATTAGTACGGTTTACTGGGTGATTGATAGACATTATCAGAAGCTTACAGGTCTGAAAAGTGAAGTCAATGTGCAAGCGCCTTAAACCTGCATTCTTTTTAACGACCAGCAGGGGGCGACTCCACTGTTTTCAAAAAGAAATCGGATTGTATGTAAGCGTATGAGAAAATGAGCCTACTTCTCACTTGATTTATGACCTCAGTGAACAGTTTCCTCACGGGTTTAATGTCTCAGTCGATAGTTTCAAGTCTTCTTCAAGACATCATGATGTTCACTTTGTAAGTTTTGGTCCCATTTAAACTAAAATAGACCATAAAGCAGGGGATGCTTTAGGGCGTGGCTACCTTGTGATTGTCCTCAGTCAGATCCAATCAGGATATCCTCCCCAGCTCCACCCTCTCATCCAAATATGGTCACTTCTGGCTCCAATACAAAAAGATGGGGACAGCTGTAATGCCAAACTCAAGGCTTCAAAACGGTCCACAAACCAGCGGGTGACCTCAAGATGGGTTTACACTTGGGTATCTGGGGATTGGTCAGTTGATTGGTGGTGGCTAAGATGCTCGGGTGTGTTGCTACATGATGGATGGATACATGGAGTTCGAAGTGTAAATAAGGGATCTATCCACTTGTTTGATTGGTTGCCTGCATGCTCTCTCCAGCTTGTAATTGGTTTCAGCATTAAAGACCCTCGCGAGCTGGGTTATCTAACAGATCACATGAGACAGAGTTGTATTAAGTGCTTTCACAAAGACATTTACTGCCAGTTTTAAGATATGTGCGCGTGTGTTGCAGAGTGTAAGTGGATATTCTACTCCTGTCAAGAATAATTACTTTCATGAAACGCTTTAATGAATCATGTGTTGTAGAGCACGTCACAGGGCAACTAAAAGAAAGAAATGAGAAAAAGAACCAATAAATAAGAAGGGAAGAAAATCTTGTGTGTGTCTGTCTTCTTCTCTAGCTCTGCTCTACGCCACGATCTTTGGAAACGTGACCACCATCTTCCAGCAGATGTACGCCAACACCAACCGCTACCACGAGATGCTCAACAACGTCAGGGACTTCCTGAAGCTCTACCAGGTTCCCAAGGGGCTGAGCGAGCGGGTGATGGACTACATCGTCTCCACCTGGTCCATGTCCAAAGGCATCGACACAGAGAAGGTGAGACCGAGAGGCCAAAGTTAGTCAGGTTGAGGTGTCGGCGTTCCATACAGGGATTAAAAACAACCCGACGCAAACAAAACACTTTTAGATTTCGTACATACAACCGTGCAAAAATATAACATTTGTTAAGCTCATTTAACAAGATGTTACAAACACGAAAGAAGCCATAACAAATCAATATAATAAACGCAGTGTGAAGAAACACTGGATCAGGCAGAACAGAGAAAATAAACACAGAACTAACAAAATACCTTTCAGCCAGTCACATACTGTTACGACCTCATGTACCCGAACACCTGCTGAGTGGTGAACTTTGGACCCTCTGCCTCCGAGACATCAAACCACAACACTTGAACAAACATCAGCGTGATAAGAACTACCTAAAACAACAGAAACCATCTTCGGGAAAACTTTATTTGACGTGTACTTTGAGTTTTTAGTTTGGCCCATGTCCCATCTGCTAACATGGAGGGGGAGGGGTTTATGAGCCATACTGCAGCCAGCCACCAGGGGGCCATCCAGATGTTTTGGCTTCACTTTTGAGGAGTTCTCATGTCGTCCATCTTTATATACAGTCAGTGTGTGATGACGGTGATCTGAAGGCTGAAATCAGGTGTGATCAAATGAAGCAGACGCTCATTTTCAAGTTCTACTTATTTATTCTGTTGTGAAGCTCTTGTTTTCTCAAGATAATAATATAAATTAAGGCGTTATTGCAGCATGAAAACGATTGTTAACTCAAGATAATGAAAAAACTCGTCATTGAAAAAAATTATTGCAAGTTTGGCCGTTCTCACCTTCCGTATCTTCCAGCTATCGTGTGTTTATTTCTTTCAAGGTAGAATTTCACAAAGAAACAACGTCTCTCTCTTTTTAAAAAAACATTTTTTAGGTTATAACCATCTTGTTTGAATAAAACTTTATTGGGCTTGTTGATGGATGAAACAAATCATTGAAACATGCAGTTTAATTTAACACAACATACAGCTGCACAGTTCCTGCCCGGCAGTTATTGCTCAAAACTGAAGGAATAAGATATTAAAAAACACACATTTTCACTTCTGTGCTGTGCATTTATTAATCCACTGAGATTATTTAGATACTCAGGACCTACTTCTTCCTTCAGCCTCACATTTATGAAGCTATGCATCACCTGCAGCCTTCAGAGCTGGACGTCCATGTGGAAAAGAAGAATCGAATTAAATCAAACACACGTTAAAGTGCTGGGGTTTTTTTCTTGTTTGTGTCAGATTAAATTTAGCACTGTTTTTGTTCTTTTCTTCCTCTCGCTGGTTTAGTTTTATGTTCCCTCTGTCACCTCTGGAGGAACATTTGGAGTGAAACTTCATTTTAAGGGCAGATGTCAAGTTTTCCTGTGATGAATCAGCCAATCGTAAAATCGTGACCTTTCACGGCTGTTAAGGAGGCTTGTGATGATTTTTGGTCAATTTTATGGTCTGTCAAAAAGGCGCTGTATGTAGCTGCTGATGTTTCAGGGTTAATTCATTATTTCATATAATCTCTTTATCATATTTGTCTTGTTTGAATCGGACACGCCGGTCTTTATCTCCTGTATTTGTCCATTTGATTGATTCTCTCAGCCTGTTCCAGTTGGCATTCATGCGCACTTTCTTTCTCTTTAGATCATAATCCTGCTCCTCCCCATCAATCCCAAGTTTTTGTTGGGATAATTAGACACTCTTGAGGAGACGTAAGGCGAGTCTGCCCTCAGAATAAATAGCTCGCAGTCAAACCTGGGGCCAATTAGTGGATGTTTTTGTCACTTTGGGATCCGGTACGCGGCGCACAGTCGACTGTTTACGCAAGTACACACCCAAAAAAAAGACCAGAAGCTCCCAAAAGCATCTTAGTGCTACTAATATCTTTACTTTAAGTAGAGCAAAGATGATTTTCAGACTCTGTTGTGTTTTGATGTTGCAGAGGCTTTTAGATCATGTATTGTTTTCCCCTGTTTGTTGTTGTTGAGTTAAGATTTTGTTTACTGAGTTTTACCTAAATGCTTCAGTTAATTAGGCTGGATTTCAGAGCTTGTGTAAAAACAAACACAAGTGACAAAGTGGTTATAATGTCCAGAGGGAGTTCATGAATGCAACAATCAAATAACCTTGAATTAATACACAGACAGTAACCCGTGGCAAAGCTGGGTGGGTTATTGACAGGGAACACATGGAAGTTTGGGTTTTGGGGCAAGAAACTTTTTCTGCAGCTGATCTTGTCCAGCCCGTCACCATCCCAGGTCGTCACATGACGATGTTTTGTCCAGACGAGCAAGGAACCCTTTAGCGTCGCCGGCCAACACGACTTCCAGACACTACGCGATGTGCGCTGCGCTGGCCGCTAACTTCAGCACAGCGCCTGTTGTGGCAGCATGCAAGTCATTGGAAATAATGTGTTTCAGAGCGCAGTGGTGCCCGTCGCGTTGTGTCTGAAAGGCCGTGCATGGACAAGTATGTATACAGTAATTGTGGCAGAGTGGGATGTTGGTCATTTAGCCTATGATTTTATTATATTATATGTTTCGTTACTTTAAAACCGCTTAGTGAGATTTATGTATGTATTTATGACCATCTGTGAGTTTGTATTTTCCACATTCTTTCAGTAACAAACGACTGAAAGGTCCAACTTCCATCTGAAATATCAGCACTCAGGACCACGATATGCAGCATGACAGGTCAACGCTGTACTGTGGCTGACTCTGACCTCCATGTCCTGTAGATGTGAGCAGAGAAAAAGAGACTTTTGAAGGATAAAGGACGAGTAAAATACAGCCTACAAGCCAAAACTTCTGAACCTTCATCTCTGCTGCCAGCAGACCTCCTTCAAATACTGCTTTTGAATATTTTTTATTCTGTTGAATCCTCAAAGGGAAACCCGGGCAGGAAGAAGAGAATGAATAATGTTCTTCTCTTCAGCAGGTGTCAGTTTTTGTCTTGGCGATGCCAAATGGAGGAATTTCTGTGAACCTCCTGGTGTGTCTCTGTCTTCCAGGTCTTATCCATCTGTCCCAAGGACATGCGGGCCGACATCTGCGTCCACCTCAACAGGAAGGTATGTGTCTGTGGTTCAGCGTTTAAAAGATGAGACAGTGTGAGTTTTGTGCCTGGAAGCTCAAAGTTTGATTCTTTTAAAGCCTCTTTCTGGAGATGTTTTTCTGATTATGGATTCTTCTGAAGTTTTTGAGACATGAAGACATGAGAAAAAGAAAAGGAAAAAGTTCATAAACTGCTTCTTTTAGTTTCCACTTTAAAAACATTTATGAGACATGACATCTGCGAATTTCCAAATAACTTTTGCTTTTTAACATTTTAACAGAAAAATGTAAGTGCTCGGGTTACAGTTAGGGTTACATACTTACCTCTATAACACTAAACAAAGCACATGTCTGACCTTGGTTGCATCCTCCAAACGCCAGAACTGGCAAGAAAAACCAGCACAAACTGATTTTTAGATTTCTGGAGTAGGACATTCACACTCATTACATCACTAAATGCAGGCCAGGTGGACTCAGTTAGAAGCTCCTGGGCATCACTCGACATGACTGATATGGATCCAGAAACTTTGGCAGACTCAGATTGCAGAACTGGCATTGAACAAAGGACATCTTCGCTTGTGTAACAACCATCTCTAATGACAAATACTCACAGTCACTAAAATTAGTCCCGTCATTCAGAGCAGGTGACTCAAAATCTCTTTCTATCTCCCTCTTAAAGACGCATTAAAATGTCTATTCTTTGTTATATTTCTTGTGGAGTTACATTATCCCAAATGTTTATTAAAACGCGCCATTAGCTTGAATGATATGTAATTTCATTCAAGCTAACTGTGCGTTTCATTTGGTCGCCTGTCGCTACAACTTCCAGGAGAGAGTCTGAGAGTGAACGTGAATAAAACATCACCTCGCCTGTGAACATTTCTGCCTGAGTCATGTCAGATAGATTTTCATCAGTAATTGTGGTTGTTTCATAATGAAAACAACTCCCATGATCCCACGCTACTTTACAACCGCCCCCTAGCAGCTGTAATAACAAGGTGTGTGTTTAAACCAAGACAAACAACAAAACAGTCTATTGATGTCCTTTGAAGGGTTTTATTCCCTGAAAAATTCCACCACAAATAAGTAGATGTTTCAGAAGAAGCAGATTTGCTTCGGATTTGGTTTCGATCCTGGTGGTTTCGTCCACACAACCCGAAAGATGTTGTTTCCTTTTGCAAGAGGGAATGTTGAACAGAACTGCTTAGAATTAAAAAGAAATGACAAAGAAATGCAAACGTGGTGCTCAGTTAGCACCACGGTCCCTCAACGTTATTTTAAAAAAACAAACAGTAAGTGGTTAAATGAAATCAAATTTTTAACAAATTTGCAGATTTCCCTAAAAATAAAAAACAAAAACAGTGAAATCCAGCAACATGAGTAGTTGTAAAAGTCCAAAGAAAACTGGACTCACTGGCAGTCTTTGGCCTTTTTTCTTCCTTTTGATGTAAAGCATCACAAACCAGCCACAAACATGCAGTTTAACAACGTCACATAGAGGATTTTGGGCGGTTTTGTAGTCCTGACTTCAAACACTTCAGTCACTCCGTGCTGCACTTTGGGAGCGCTGACGGAGTGCCAACTGCTGCTAAACAAACGCACTAACTGAAAAGACACGGCTGTGACAGTTTGTGAGGCGACACGGTTTTGGTGGATTATTTCCTGATGATTTCCTGAGAGCTTCAGGTAATTTACAGGAAGCAATGACATGAAAACACTGAGCTCATCACAGTGAAAGAAGGAGCAAAACCCAAATGAAGGCTTCACAGTTGCTGTGATGGATTATCTCACTGTGTGGAGGCCTGTTTTTCATTTTGCACATGTGAATGGATATCGGCAAATAAATTCTTCTGCAGGGAGGAAATCAAGCAGGTGGCGAAAACTGTTGAATAAAAATGAGAGGAAGACCTAAATGAAGGAAAGACGGCAATCGTACCGATGATTGTCATTTTTAGATGCTTTTTTAACTGTAAAGTTCATCAGGTGAGCAGCAGTAAAGAAAAAGTAATGGGGATATTCCAAATTAAAGGGTTTCATCTTCTGGAGGGCATGAATCTGGTCAACAAATGTATTTTGGGCACAGTTAAAGCTTCGGTGTCATAGTGGCCCTTTTTGGATTTGTTTGCCTTGGACTGTTTCCTGGTTTTGACCTCTTCCTGCCTCACCTCCTCACTTTGTGTTTAATGAATATCACTGAACTGAACCTGCTCGGTTATCGGTGTCTGCATCCGGGTCTTTTTGGCACAAACCGTGACACCAGCAGCAAGAATCATCAGGAGGTGGATAAATGAAAACGTAGAGGTCAGTGACGGTGTAAAGTTTGAGGTGTAAAATTCAAGCAATGCAGAACATTCAACGTAACATTGTAAGTAAACTCTTATTAATATAGCACCTTTTTAAAAGCAAATAAAACATTAAACATTATTAATAGATACAAACAATAAATAAATTACACAATTTACAGACCTGTTACCAGGAAAGCGAGGAGTTAAAATGTGGTTTAAGAAGTTTTTTAAAGCATGAGGGTCATCCTAGAGGGACGTAGCCCCAACAGCAAAGGCACAATCACACTTATTTTTCCAGAGTGCACAGAGTGTAATTAAAAGACCTTGGCCAGTTTGGAAATGTATGAAGGGGTGAGACTTTTGTACTTTTGGAAACCAGTGATGCAGAAGTTTACTCTCATTGCTTTCTGCTGAAAAAAAGTGTATCTGCTGCTTTTGTACCAACAGTATAACCTGTAAGAATAAATCATAACCATCAGCTTCCTGCGTCTCACTCAGGTGTTCAACGAACATCCAGCCTTCCGGTTAGCCAGTGACGGCTGCCTGCGCTCGCTGGCGGTGGAGTTTCAGACCACCCACTGCGCCCCCGGAGACCTGATCTTCCACGCCGGAGAGAGCGTCGACACCCTGTGCTTCGTTGTGTCGGGGTCACTGGAGGTCATCCAGGACGACGAGGTCATCGCCATCCTAGGTATGTGGTCATGTGATTTCTAGTGACATAGGGAATCCAACTCCAAAAAAATATGTCGATGTTTATTTCAAATATCAAGCAAGAAATGACAAACTCCAACCTCTGAAATGTGAAGGTTTGCAGCTTTTTCTCTATATGTGACTGTAAATTGAAAATAACTTTGGGTTTCGGACTCTTGCTTGGACAAAACAAGACATCCTGGACTCGTGGAAGTATTGAGGGGCCATTTTAAACATTGTCATTAGCTGCTTTAGAGAAAGAAATCAACCCTCTTTTCAACACAAAGCGTTTTTGCAGGATTAAAACATCCTCTTTATACATCATAAAGAGGGAAGAGAACCATTCACCTGAAAGGTTGCCGCACGAACACACAATAAGCTGTAAATGCCAAATAACTCACTTATTTATAGGGAATAAAAGAATCCTAAAAACCAAACATAATCTAGTTATTTGTGTGTCAGGCAGCTCATGAAGACCTGAAAACAAAACTGATGTATAAAAAATAAAAAATAAAAAGACAGCAAGAGCGTTAGATGAATGAAACTTGTCACAATAAAGCAAAAGAGACTAGAAAGTTTGATTTCACAGAAACATTTGGTTTATGAGCGATCATCCAGCTGACAGAAAGCAATAAAACCTGGCTTGTTTTATTCTTTATGGTGACGCATTTTTGACCTTTTCCAGTTTGAAGCAGCGACTCAGGAAAACATCAGCTGAAGTGAAAACCACTCACCTGTGATGACGGACACATCATTGGACCTGCTTATTTTAAACTTGCTTTTTTTAAATGTAAATATACAGTTTAAACAGAAAAGCTAAAGTCTGGGCGCGTTTGAAAGCTGAGTCACTTCCATCGTTCCAATAAAAAACCAGCCGACGTTTCTGACTCTTAACTGCACACATTTCTCATGTAATATTCATGAGGAGGAGAGGAACGAGGGGAAGCGGAAGGGAAGAATAAGATGCTAACGGAGATTATAGCATTGGTGGCAAAAAAAATGGCTGCGGCAGCCGGTGCAGTGCACATTCTCATCACCATCAGCCGGGCTCAGAGGAGCGTTTACTGACAGCAAATAACAAAAAGGAAAGATTATTACGACACGATGCAAAGCCGCACAGCAAGTTTTACTGTTACAAACAAACTTTAGCAGCAACAAAATAAGTCAGTCTGACAGCCCCTTGTTGTTGTGAAATTTAAAAGTTGGCTGTTGTCACTTAGAAGCTTTTAGCAGCTAAACCAGAGGGAGGTTTTCATTTTACCGTACAGCAGCAGGAAAAGACTACCCCCCACTGTTTAAATCTGCTAGATTTTATTTGGACAGATACCAGCCCTCTAAATATGCCTGATTTAAAAAAAATAAAGATCCATGCATTATTCCCTGGAAAATAATGGATAATAAATCATCTCGCAATGTTAAAGAAAGAGATAAAAGATTCCTGGATCCGCCCCTTTTTCTGGATCTGCACCGAAATTTAATGAGTTCTTCCTTGGCCCATGCCCCATCCTTCCACCAGCTATTCAGAGCTGTTACTAGCTTCGCTGTCGGCTCAGAGGCGGAACAACAGTCCCGTCTTAAACAGGTTGTGTTAAAGGGGTTTATATCCTTTAAAAAAAAGGACATGAGCACATGAGCAGCCACTTTCCTATTATACTTTAGGTAGCTATCTAAATTTTTAAATCAAAAAAAATGTTAATGCAGTTTTAAGGTCTTAACATGTTGTGTTTTCTTGATTCTTGTTATCAAAAACAGAATTAACCTGTTTTAATTACACAAGCTGGTGGACTCTCTGTCCTCATTTACTACAGCATGACAGCAGAAGTATCAGTTTTAGTTCATTTGGGTAAAAAATAAAATAAATGGAAAACCCATTTATTTTACAACTAGGTCACCAGTAAAATATATTGAAAATATGTATTTTTTGCTGTGGATAGTCTATTTTATTTATAATAAATCAATGTTACATTACTGTGGGAGATAGTGATCCTGGGTGGTATGAACAGAAGCTGATTGCAGCAAGATTGCAATCTGTGATTCTAGCTGCTGGCATGCAAGATAGTGATCCATTATGTCAGAGCTATAGATCCACTGCAGCAGATAGTGAGAATCTGTTGCAGCTGCACTAATCAAGAAATGCATGAAGTGAGAGAGAAAGAGAGGAGGAAGGAAGAATGGAAGGAAGAGAGACGAGGTAGTGCAGAGATAAAGCATGACGCAGTGTCTTGCTCCGTCTCTGCAGACTCCATTTTTGTTGCTTCCCCACTTCCTTAACTTCAATAGAAAGCTGAGTCAGATGAGTCAGCGGTCACAGATTCATGAAGAGCATAATAGATGATAAATCGCTTCATCGCACTGAGGACATTAATCAATTCATCGTTAGTTAGTTGTCATCAGGAGCTGCTGTGCTGACGTGGGGGGGACAAGAATTCATCATTGGTTCATCACACATAGGCAGATCAATCTTAACTTAAATTATTACCAACCCTCTTAAACATGCCTATTCTAGAGCTCAGGCTTTATTTAATAAGAAAATACCATAATTTCTCAACAAGTCAGTGAGGCTTTTATACTGTACACCAACTGAAAAGAGATGCAGGCCTTCATACATTGACATACAAAAAGATGGCCGCCGCGTCTCCACTTCCTCCCACTGTACAAAACCGAAGCCAAAATATCCCGGATACGAGCGCTGCCATCGTGTTCTGGTGACGTCATTTGGAGCCAGAGTCTGTGCAGTGATTGGGGGGTGGAGCCGCGGTATCGAGTTCCCGCCCACACACCCGCCTGCCCAATCAGGAGCAGAGCTCAGCTGTCAATCATGACGTTTCAGCGCCATTTATAGCATCAAATAAGTAATTAAAACCAAACTGATCAGAAAAATGAACACTTGAACAAACATCAGCGTGATAAGA
>JBBPCS010000156.1:178296-191885 GCA_037974645.1 Hollardia meadi
ATGAGCTATACTGCAGCCAGCCACCAGGGGGCCATCCAGATGTTTTGGCTTCACTTTTGAGGAGCTCTCATGTCGTCATTCAGTCAATGCCTCTGACATACATGTATCTTATGGACCAGGTAAGCTGCAAATTAATTATCCTTCTTGGGATCAATAAATATGTCTGAATCGGAATCGGACTCAAGCAGGTGGGGGCAGAGGGGGCAATAGTGCCTCTGGTGTGCCCCCATGTTTGAAACAAAAATGCCCTCTCGGATGCCTCTATGGTAGATTAAACCAAAGATGCTCGAGAACAAAGCTTTACAAACTATGCTAATGGTATGAAATGGTACCTACTTCCTGTCTCCTAAGAGGGCGTGGTCACCTCTCCTCTCCCGTCCCCACTGGACATTTTTAACACTAACACATTGTTTGTCCACGTCAAAACAAATAAACACTAGATACAGACATAAATTTAATGTTTTCATCTTGTTTTGCAGCTTGTTGTTATCTGCTAGCTTAACATGCTCGCCACAGTTCTCCAGATCTCACAGAGTGTGTTGGTGAGGCAGAGACAGGTCTCCAACAAAGTTAACTTTCTACTGATTTCTCTGTAAAATACAATTTTACTGTCAGAATGTTCAGAAGACATGTGGCTTGTGATAAAATGGGTCCAGTGTTTACTTTGGTGACGATGGGGCGAAAGAATCGGTCATAATCTGTGATCACGTTCACTTCTCCCATAAGATTGAATGGACTCAGGACCTGCCGCTCGTCTCCTAAAGGGGGCGGAGCCGTAACGAAACCCATGTGACACAGATACAGGAAGTAACTCGTCAGTGGTTCATCTTGCTTTCTGAACTGTCTCTGATAGAACGTGATAAAGCGCTCCTCCAGATATGCTGCTATGTAAAGGTTTAAATTTAATAGTTCCCTGTGTGTTTTATTTGTAACTACTTCACCATGAACGCATCACGACTTCCTGCATGCAGCTGGTGGCCTTTTTGTTTGTTTCACCCTGCGCCTCAGACGGCCGCTGCTGCCTTGATACATCCTTCATGTTGATTTAAATAAAAGCTCAAAATGTTATTTCCACGCCGGCTGAAACCTCAGCCGAGTTGGATCAGCTTTCCTGTGCTCCGCTGGTCCGTGTTGCGTTTTGTTGGTTTATCTGAATGTGACCTGCTACACAAACAAGTCACGCTCCTCTCTAATGGGCTCCTCTGTCATTCCTGCACCTCGCCACATCGACGAGCAGCCGCTTCCTGCCCGGACGATTACGGTGATGAATGAGAGCGCCGGCAGCTCTGCATAAACCACGAACCATCAGCAGTAAAAGAGAGACTGATCTCCTCCTCGGCGTTACACCGAGCCTGATGTGAGGAGGATGAGGGGAGTGACACCAGCTGAGGAAACATCAAAATGTTTGGTGGACAAAGAGGCAGAAATCATCCTCTCTCTCTGTCCGGTCATATTCAGCATCATATACTGTACATTGATTTCTTTTCCTCTCTCTCCTCTCTCGTTCTTTTCTCTTCTTCTCTTCATCCATCCATCATGCTGTTTGTCTGTTTCTTCAGTTTTTTCCTTGATTTCTAGGGATCTACATCTGAGTAGGCTACGTAGTTAAATAGTTTCTCTTTTGAGAAGTGAAACACGATCCGGAGCCTGCACAGGTTGTTTTATTTTGAAAATCAACAGGATTCTCGATGCCGTTCCTGTGTCTGACTTCCTGCCTGACTCCATCTGCTCTGTGCAGCTTACGTGATTCTCCTCCGGAACGCGGTGCAGACGTGCGCGGTCGAATCTCCGGGTTACTCCCTTCTCTCCTCGTTTTCGTATAACGTGCATCCAGCTCAGCTTTAGTTTGTGTTTCTTTCTCTCTGGTCTTATTAATCTCAACACACAGTTTAATGGCGATGCAGTTTTTTCTGTTGTTCAACCTTCAGGCCATGATTTCTTCCTCCTTCTCTTTCCTCCCTCCTTTCCTCCCGTCGTCTCGTCTTGTTCATTCTCTCCATCTCTTCCCCTCTTCTGTCTTCCTCTCTCAATTTATTTATTAGCAAGACCGTAATTAAAATAGATATTTCCCAGTGAGCATTACAGCACTAACAGACAAATCATTGCTATGCATGACATCACCAGATATTATACTACACTGTACATGTATGCAGTGCTGTACATCACATTCTGTCTGTCTGTACTCGTGTTTTATGTTACATAATATTTCCTCTCTCTCTGCTCAGATTTACAGTGTGGAATGTTTTCTATTTCATTCCTCCCCTCCGGTCAGAATATCATCGTCTGACTGAAATGAAGACATTACTCAGCCCAAACAACGTCTCTCTCTCCTCTCTCTCTGCAGCCCTAAATAAACCCTGACATTCTCCCTCTGCTCTTGAATATTTAAACAGGCCTGATGTATAAACATAAAGTTGCATTTGTTCTCTGGCCGGTGCTGCCGTCGGTCCGGGCGAAGAGCTTTATCGACGCTGAAATCCACTTTAAATGTGAACTATCTTTAGCACGAGAGCTTTGAAGTCTGGGATAAAAATAGATGTTCGGTGGCACGATGTTTAGAGCGCCTCAGCTGTCCGAAGCTGAGAGAGCAGGAGACACAAAGCGTGCTCGTGCTTCTTCTGAGTAACACTCATCTTTATTTCCGTGTAAGGGAAGTAATCGTGGACGGAATGTTTAAAGCCAGAGAACATGATTTGACAAAATGTCACTTGTTGGTTCTACAACCAGACTGGTTTGTTAGATTACGCTCGTAAAGGAGTGATGTATATTCAGCCCTTAGTGCAGTCTAAATGATTTGAGTGAGCAGTAAAGCTCAGATTTATTTTATTTTGTGAGCCGTAGAGGTTTTAAAGGGACAGTTCACCTCTTCACGTCTCCTCTTCCCTGTAGTTCTATTGATCATCTAGATAGTTTTGGTGTGAGTGTCAGCTGTAGAGATGTCTGCCTTCTCTCCAATATAATGGAACTAGATGGCACTTCAGCTCAAAGAGCCAAAAAAAACATACATCTGAAAACTCTCTCCCAATACCCAGTCTCCTTCCAGAGTGGGTCTCTTTCCAGAGTGGGTCTCTTCCAGAGTGGGTCTCTTCCAGAGTGGGTCTCTTCCAGAGTGGGTCTCTTCCAGAGTGGGTATTGGAATGCAGGGTTGGTCTGTGCAGTAAACAACACAGAAGTAAATTTGCGGCTGGTTGTGCCTCGCAAGTTGTTCCGAACAGTTGAAATAAAAACTTAATTTCCATCGTTACGGTGCGTTCAGACAGAAAGCGAAGCGAATTTTCACGCGAGTAATGCGAGGTGAAAATTTGTTGCACATTAGCTGTAAGCTAGGGCGAGGGTGTGTGTTTGAAGTGCTTTCAGCCACCGTCTGAAGTCAACACGCACCAGAGACTCCAGTTATCTCTCTCATGAAGTAACATTAAAGTCCAGTTCCCCGACAGTCGACACGTCCGCTCCTCATATGTCCGTGACTCGCTGCTTCAGACTGGTTGATAAACTAGAGTGAAGATGAAACGTTTTAATCCAAAAAGTTTAAAAGTAAACTCTCAGCTCTCGTCCCGCTGGTAAACAACTCAGTCCTCCAGGCTGTGCCCCCGACTCTTTCTTTCAAAGCTGGTCGGCTCTCAGCAGCTGAGCAGGAGCTCTGCACAGCCCCGCGACATCCGCAAATTTTTCACTCTCACACGACTGATGCAAAAACGCAAATTTGTGTCTATTTGTGTCTTTCCGTTGACTTTGTATGTAATCTGGCTGCACGAACAATGTTATTCGACTTTAGTTATGGTCATATTGCACTTTTGTCCTGAGAACATTCACTTCATTTCTACTCTACAAGACAAATTCAAGCATCGTGTTTTGGTCCAAAAATATTGCAGCTTTATTCAACATCGCCTGTGTGTATGTGCTCGTTTGGCCTGTAGAAAAACGTATGTGCTGTGTTTAGGAATAAAGTTTAAATTCTAGTGTGTTTCCTCCGAGAAGTGTCAGTAACATGATGTGATCGTACCTTTTGGAGCATGCTCAGAGTGACATTAGCACTGCTTCAAAAACACAGTCCCTTCATTTATTTCAGAGAGACCACAGCGTACGCAGAGCGGGGGTCCCAACACAGAGTCCTCTGCCAATAAAACACACGGTGATGGTGGCAAAATAAAAGTTGAACGTGGCCCAACTGCTGGTTCCAAAACAATTAAAGATGTAAAATTATATCTCCTAATCTTATTTTTATTGTCTTATAATTTATTAGCATTTCATCTCATCTTTACCTGTAGAAACGTGCACCCACCCACCCATCCCAACCGTGGTCTCAGGCTGATTGCCCCCCCCTGAGAACAGCCTTTCTCAAAATGCTATCTACATTTTCTTTTTGCGATAGATTGCTGCTCTTGCATTAAGCGGAGACACTGACGGAGCATTTCACGAGTCACATTAGCAGATTACTTTCTCTGCTAATGATTCTGACTCACTTCCATCTCTCTCCAAATGTTTTATTAGATTTATGTGTGGATTTGGCTCCAGATGTAAAGAAGAGGACTCGCTGGATCGGTGCCACATCACTCTGTCACAGCCTCTCTCACCTCTGCAGCCACATCAGTTCATTTATTATTCATACATCACAACTGCTAAAGTGTGCAGTCGTTTTTTAAAAATCTAAACATATCTTGGTTTCAGGATTAAAACCATTAAAGATAATTCACCACATAAAAACCGCAGGTTTACAATTATGAAATCTTTATTGTCGGCTTCAGTTTCACCACAAGACATGATGACTGATGCAAATTTAAGCAAATTCCTAAAAATTGACAAAATGGTGCATCAGCCTGTCATGTAGAAGGAACCAATTTCTCTCCAGTGTTTCCAGTCAAACCAGTGATGGTTTATGCTGTAGTTTTGTGTTTTGTCTGATGGGCTTCCTGTTAGAGTTGTAGCCGGTCACACATGGGAGAAGTTAGCTTTGAAGGCGTTCTTCCAGAAACATTTTTGTAACACGTGTTAAACATTGTGAAAGGGTGTATTTTTAACCCAAACCACGATGTTTTCCTAAACCTGACCAAAGTGTTTGTGTTGCCTGAACCTCATCAAAATAAAATAATTACTGAAGAAAAGGGGGAAAAGGAGACATTTTGGGATATGAACCCCAGTCTCCTAGGTAGTGCTAACTTTTGTGACAATGCATGCTTTCTGACGGAAGAGACTTTCAGTCAGAAAGCGCTTTAGAAAGCTCTGTGGACTTTCTGTCAGAAAGCTGCCTCGAAGCTTCCTGACAGAAAGCCTTCAAGGCTAACTTCTCCCATCTGCTAGCTGGTCCCCTGCAGGCTCTGCTTGTTGATTCCTCTTCCTATGAGCATATGCATCCTCACATCTGCAGGTGGCGCTCTCAGAAAAACACTGCAGCGCTCTCAGAGGAGTGTTAGGCTGTAAAACCTTGTATGAGAACATTTCTGCCTGAGTCACGTCAGACAGATTTTCATCGACTTGTTGAACGATGAAGACAACAACTCCCATGATCCCACGCCGCTTACGCCTTTTGTTTTGTTTCGATTGAGAGGCCCCTGGCAGCAGAAATGATGCTGTTCGTTTAAACAGTTTGTTGTACAAACCACAAAGAAAAGATTAATAAAGATATAACGTGCAAAGTTTGAAAGGACTTTATGAAAGAGAAGTTTTTTAAAAAGCCTCTCAAAGAAACTAATTGCTCACCAGAGGAGAAAGTGAAATCCAGGTTTCACTGCTGGAGATGAAGCAACATTTTGATGTATTCAGTAACTTATCATGTTACCTGGCTTCATAACCTACTCAGGTAATGAGCTCAAAAGGTTTCATGTCATCAAAGAGCTTCTACTATGATTCGTCACCTCCAATTTTCAATGACACATCTAAAAGGGGTTTTGTAGCAGGACATCTCACCTCATACAGAGGCTCCAGCTGTCCAGCTCGTTCTACCATCTCGCCTTCTCGCTGACGAGAGAGAGCCATTACTGAGAGCGCCGTGTTATTCTGTGATTGTCACGGCGGACGGCCATTCGAGACTGTGAATGAGGCTCCATATGTGAGCGCTGGCTGCTGACGAGACAGAAGGACTGAATAATTGGGTGAGTAGAAATCAGGCTGAATGTGGGAAATTAGTCAAGTCACTCCGAGCCCTGAAAGACTCCTGCCAACCATCATCACTGCAACGGTTTTCTTTAGTGTTTTAAAAATACTGACTGGCAGCCAAAGTCTTTATAGTGATGGATGGATCTGGGTAAATTAGTGTGTCAGACGCATCGCAAAACGTTTCTTTTCACTTGACAAAATCAGGAGCGTGTGTTGAGTACTGATGGTTTTAGGAGGTCTTAACCAGGACTCCAAGTGCTTTGGTCAACACATCGTCCTACCAAAGCTGCCATGCGCAGATGGTGTGGACTTCGGGTGCTTTCACACCTGTTTGGTTTGGTTAAAATGAACTTGGGTACATTTTCCCGGTTAGTGCGGTTCGTTTGGGCTGGTGTGAAAGCTGTAAATAGAACCCCGGTGTGGACCAAACAACCGGACCGAGAGCGCTTGAAAAGGGTGGTCTCGGTTTGTTTATTGTGTGAAAGCAAACCAACCAACCACACGATTTTATGATAGCAAATATGTGATTTTAGAATGATTTTAAGAGCTAAACTACAAATAAATCCATCTGCTGATCGTGAACTGTTCAGGAAACAATCTTATAGGCTAATTGATCTATGTGAGCCGTGTATATGTTTGATAATCATGCTAAGATCTATGCTCATCTCATTTCAGCAGCAGACACTTCAGCTCCTTTCGGCTATTCAGTCGACACCTCCAACTCCTGTCAACCCTCTGCACTCTCATATCAACCAACACTCCAGCTCCTTTCAGGATTCTCAAACTGACATGTCAGATTGATTTAGTGCTTGCACTTCAGCAGCATCTTCAGCTCCTTTTTTCACTTCAACCCCTTTCACACATTACGGTCACGAAAAAGCTTCTTTTTTTTTGTATCGCAAAAACATTACAAGAACAATGGCACATGACAAAACAACGCCTCACCTCGCTTGTTCCTGAAAACAAGAAGAACTCTGCTGCATGTATGTACATACTGGGTGTTTCTCAAAGTCAAGGCATTCCTTCCCAGCATTCAGAGAAAACACAATGGAACAAGCTAGCGAGTGTGCGTCATTGCAACATTCTTCTTCTTCTGATGTCTTATAGCGGCTGGCAAACAGCTTTTAAGTGCATTACCGCCACCTTCTGAACTGGAGTGTGGATGGGGATGGTTGTTATACCTTTACTAGCCTATATTCTTCTGCTAAGTCCAGTCTTTTCCCAATGTTTAAATATAGTCCCAATGTAGTAGATTTAGAAAAGTAGATTTAAAAACAATTTGTAAAAAGTTGTAAAAAACAACAACCAAAAAACACTTTTAACCAACTTGTTCTCATCCCAGCTTGTCACATACCAACGTTTTGTCATGCGGCATTTGCATCTTATCCAGACAACGTTCCCTTTGGCGTCGCCGGCTGATGCGCAAAGGCTCATGCCCTGTGCGTCTTATCATGACGCACAAGGTCTATGGTTACTTTGGTTAAGTTTAGGCATAAAACAACGGCAACGTTTGGTTAAGGCCAGACAAAAAAAAAATGTGGTTAGGTTCAGGAAATGACTGGTGACGCTTGGTTTCAAACGGAACGTGAACTCCGGTCTCCTGGGTGAAAGTCATGTGCGTGACCCTCCACTGAACTCCAACCTCCACCCCTCGTCGCGCTACGTCATCTGTTCAAGTCATCTGAAACTGATGCGGACGGCTTCACATTGCTGGTACATTAAACCCTTGTGCGTCTGGATGGGAGGCGAAGGGCCGTGACAAAACTTCGATATCTGACGAGCTGGGGATGAGAACAGGCTGTTTTAACATGAAGAAGAGATCTAAATTCCACTTGCATCAGTCATTTAAGGGCTTTACTGGACATCTCTCAGACAATATCCAGTATGTATGTGACTGACAACATGAATAAATGCCTCATCATGTTGGAAACTGGAATTAGAAGCTCAGCCATGAACTATAAAAGATTAAATGAAAAAAATACCAAAACATCCTGTCTACACTGTACGTTGCTGTTAATACGAAGTGATTGTTAGTTAATGGAGGTTCATCATATTCGGTCCCGTCACATCAGCGTCATGTGCTCAGTCGTGACAGTCTTGATTTATGCACAAAGACAGTAGTCTCATTGTTCTCTAAAGAAAGAAAAGAAAACCCACCGGTGCTCACTTTTCAATTACCTTTAATCAAACCACACTACTTGTAATAATTTAATTAAAAGTGTTCATCTTCCAGGTTATGCTTCCAGGTAGCTGTGGAGATTTGAAATGATTGACAGGACCTCTCTGTCTCCCCCTCCTCATATCCTCTCTTGTCGCTGCGAGCAGACTTTGGTTTGGCTCCCAGCAGCAGAGTTTAGTATAGATGGATGAAAGGAAGAAGTTTGGGAGGTGAAGATAAACGGTTTGGGTATTATGGGTGGACAGCGATGTGGGCAAACTCCCCTCCCTCCCTACCCAAAGATCAACTCGGCTTCCCATCTATAGGGAGCATCATCATTTTACCCAAGAATAACACTGAAATCGCCCGGTGGATGGCTGGCCGCCTGCCTGGCAGGGATTTCTGTCATTCCCAATGTAATTAGTATGAAAGCGGAGCCAGGAGAGAGTGGTGCCAGCCTGAGGAGGAATAATCCAGGGGGGAGGTGTTGGAGTACTGATGGATAATTTAACATGGATCTCCAGAAGGCAGCTATTCTGTGCAGTACCTGAGTGCACTGCAGAGACAATGTGACGTGAATGAGCTGACGTTGAGGCGCACTGACAGATTTCAACAATAATAATACAGCTTCTCTTTTTTTCTCACTTTTATCTCCAAAGATTAACATGCAACGCTCTGCCGGAACGTCAGAGGGAGAATTATTATTCATAGTATTCATATGAGATGATAAGTGTTCTGATAAGCGCCTTGTTGTTCTATTCTGTGTTTTTGCAGATAATTTTCCGCAAGATCAGTGAGGTGAAGAAGGAGGAGGAGGAGCGGGAGCGAGCGAAGAACGAGGTGCAGCTCACCATCCCGCAGGACCATCCAGTGAGGAAGCTCTTCCAGAAGTTCAAGCAGCAGAAGGAGCTCCGCAACCATGGAGCTGCAGCCGCTGCCCAGCTGGACCTGGAGAAGAACCAGCTGCAGGTGGAGCAGCAGCAGCACCACCACCAGCACCTGCACCCCCACAGCCTACAGCTGGGCCACTCCAGCCTGCAGCACTCCCTGCCGCTCAGCCTGCAGCGCCCCCCCTCCTCCATGCAGAACGGGGCTCCGCCCAGCAGCAGCGTGCTGACCGTGTCTCAGGTGACGCCCATGCAGAGCTCGCTGGCGTACAGTCACACCGGTGAGCCGCCCGCCAAGCAGAACAACTGTGACGTCATGGAGCTGCAGCCCAGCTCTGCGGGCGGGGGAAGGGAGCAGACTGTCAGGCTCAAAGTCAGCACCAGCCCCGCGCTGGGGAAGCCGGCCGTCAAGGCCAGCGGCTGGATGCGCCTGAAGAACAACATGGCTCCAGTGGAGGCCAGGAAGGAGGGGCTGAACAACAGCGTCAAGGCCGTTTCCGTGGAGATGCTCTCTCAGGAGGGCGCAGGTCAGGAGGCAGGGAGGGGTGGGGACGTGGAGGAGGGCGGGGTGTCCAGCAACAACCCGCTCCGCAAGACAGACTCCTGCGACAGCGGCATCACCAAGAGTGAGCTGCGGATCGACCGGGCGGGGGAGGCGCGGACCCCCGCCTCGGTCACCCCTCTCCTCCACAGCCCTCTCCCCGGAGGAGCGGGGTCCCCTCACCCTTTCTGCCCCATCCCTGAGCAGGCCCTGCAGGCCGCGCTGCACGAGACCCGGCTGGAGCTCCGGGGGGACATCCAGACTCTGGGGGGCCGTCTGGGCGCCCTGGAGAGTCAGGTCGCTGAAATCATCAAACTGCTGTCGGACAAGAAGCGGCCGTCCGCGGAGCCGCCGCCACCGCCGGCGTCCGCCACGGCCAAAACCAAAATCCAACGTCAGGACATTTTCACCGTCTCCAGGCCTGTTTCTCCGGACTCGGAGAAGGACGACGGCCTCTGAAGAGAGCTCAACCAGCGGTGTAGAGAGCGTACCGGAACGCACAGTGATCACGTGACGATCACAAATATCAGTTCAAGGTTACACTCGGGTTTCTTTTGGCATCCAGCTCTGACGGATGCAGCTACGCCCCTGGTCTCAACTCTCCGGCTTCGTTAACATTTGCACACTGACTTTTGTCTCCAGGTGGAGTCCACGCTGACCTGGATCCAGTTTTGTTTTGATTGTACATACCTCTCTATGCATGTCCAGCTGGATTCTGGCCTGCCAAAGAAACAACTGATTATTGCCTGTATATTATGCAGTTGACTGCATGCAAATCGAATTCAAAGAGAACTGAGGTTTTATTGAGCTCCACTGTACATAGGAATATTTTTCATTGATAATTTACTATGTGGACATTCAGGGTTTGCATACTGGTAGCACTATAAACATTGAATAACAAAAGGGTTTACTGGCAAAGGGACTGCGCATGGTTTATTTATAGGTAGAGAAATGGAAAGGGACGGAGGTTCATTTTATTTTTCTTTGCCTGTGAGGTGAAATAGATTTTGCAGCATCCCTCAAACGCAGGGAGGGAATTTTTCTGGTGTGTTTTTACATCGATTATTGATTCTGCTTCTTATAATAATTTCTATTTTTGATTACGGGAATCTCCTCTGTTTGATGTCCGGTAAAACTTTGTTCCTCCTCGTGTCTATGCATCGCTCGGGTACGCCGCTAGAGTAATATTCTGAATAATTGTACCTTTTGTTGTCATGTCGGTGAATGAAGGTTTTTTTGTTTTTTTTGGTTCCATTCCTCTGCATGATCAGGGATGGCAGAATGCACTTTGGATGACAAGAAGGCTTTGGGGAAATAACACAGAGTTTAGTTCACATAAAAAGTCCACTCAGCACAGTGACATGTAATCCCACAGGCCAGCACCACACACGGCGGTCTGAACCAGCGAGCGTCGCGCTGACGGACGCCCTCGGTTCCACTAACAACAGCAGCTCGAGTAATAAAAGATGGAATACTCTACTTTTTTATAATATTAGTTTTCTAAATCTGCATGCAAAGGAGTAGTTTTATGCTCCAGAGTGCTTACACACACATATATAAATATATATATGTATATGTGTGTGTGTCATGCATACAGTACACACACAGTGTGCCGGCGTCTCTTGACGTGAAGCCTGACGGCCCGGGGAGACTTTAGTTCCTCGCACACACACAAAATCATATTTAATAAGGCAGAACATAGATGTACGGTAGCCATCATGGAAGCTTCAAATATACCCAACAAAAATATTAATGCAACACTTTTTTTTTGCTCCCATTTTTCACAAGTTGAATTAAAAGATTTTTTTATGCACAAAAGATTTATTTCTCTTAGATTTTGAGCACAAATTTGTTGTTATGGCAACATCAACATGCAGATTAAATAACATGCTTGTTGCACAGGTGTACTTTGGACTGTCACAATAAAAGGCCGCTCTAAAATGTGCAGTTTTATCACACAACACAACCCCACACACGTCTCAAGCTGTGAGGGAGCGTGCAGTCGGCATGGTCCACCAGTACATCCAACCGGCCTCACAACCGCACACCACGTGTAACCACGCCAACCCAGGACCTCCACATTCAGCTTTTTTACATCCGCATGACGGCTGATGCAGCAGTTGGTTTGCACAACCAAAGAACTGAAGTTCCCAGTTCCTCCCTCTAGTTTTGGAGTGCCCTTCACCGGGTAGTGGCCCTTCAGACCGGAGCTACAGGGAGCGGGGCTTGAAATCTTTACCTAGGATGTGCAACACCACTTGTTACGTATAAGAAGCTGATGACTCTGTTTGGAGTCTGCATCTGAAAACGCTCTGTTTGTTGAGAGGAGGGCTAGATCACCACTAACCCTCAATCCCCAAAAGAAACGGGACACCCTAACACACATCTGTACAACAATCATCTTTAATCAGCATGTTGATATAACACACATGTCGGGTAAAGAGCTCACTCACACAGATTTTACCAAATTTGTGCTCAAAATCAAATAAATCTTTTGTGTGCATTAAAAAAGTTTTAAATCTTTTAATTCAACTTGTAAAAAATGGGAGCAAAAACAAAAATGTTGCGTTGATATTAAATAACTAGATTAATTCCTGCTTTATTAAATAATCCCCAGTGTGATGAAGGGACAGGTGGCAGAAAACAGGCTGATGTGAAGACATCATGATCACCCAACACCACATGGAGGCCTATTTAAAACAACAATATTGTGTAGTCCGATCTCAGCATATATATAAATAAGTGTGCATGAAAGAGAATCAATGAGATAAATGTCAACTTGAAATCGAGAAAAAAAAAATTCAATTTAATGATCCTGGTTGAAAGTGACGACTGTGTGCGTGTGTGAGCTTTTCGTATAAACACTATTGTTGTTTACAGTTTTCTGGCTCTCCAAACTGAAATTTTCCGTCATGATGGGAGACTCTCTCGGCTGTCAACAGGCTGGAAAATGATGAGGACTAAAAACTTTGTAATGCTAATTAGCATCAAATCGCACGAGTTGAAGACAAGTTAAGACACACCAGATTTACTGTTTTTCTCCGGAACATTTTGTGAAAGAGTTTTAAAAGCTTCTGTTGTGATGAGGACATTTAAATTAAATCTCCTCCTGGAGCCTGTTTTCTGTCCAACCTGCTTCACTCTCACTGGGAGTTTCCCAGCACAGACCTTGTTCTCTCTGCTGTTAGATACTGAGCAGATCCCCTGCTAGAATCAGGGGGAAAGTGCCTTGCTCAGGGGCTCCTCAGCAGCAGCAGTTTCAGGCAGTCTGAGCCCTAGCGTGAGGATTTTAATGATGGCTGCCACTGGACCCGTGTGGAGCTGCTTCATATCTCTTTATCACGTCACTTATATCGAATATCCTGCAAGGCTATGCAACATATGATTCTCTTCTAGTTGTAAAGTGGCTGATTCTGATGGACCTTTATTGTTCCATGTATGTATAGTGTGAATAGGAAAGGCATGATGGGGGTAATTATTGCAAATATATCTATTTGAGTTTTTTTTAAATATTTGTAGATAAGATGGAATATCAGTTATTTATATCCACAAACCAAATGTGACATCTAAACTGACCAAATGATGGATGATGAGACGATTAACTCTTTTTTAATGGATGGCAGTCAATTCAAAACTCGCCCACCCAGACGCTGAACCGTTGACCTAAATAAAGATGGCCGCCGCGTCCCCACTTCCTCCCACTGTACAAAAATGAAGCCAAAATATCGAGCGCTTTGCTGGTGACATCATTTGGAGCCAGAGTCTGCGCAGTAGTGATCGGGAGGTGGAAGCGTGGTATCGAGTTCCCGCCCATACACCCGCCAGACCCAATTGCGAGCAGGTCTCAGCTGTCAATCATGACGTTTCAGCCCCTTTTTATAGCATCAAATAACTAATTAAAACCAAACTG
>JBBPCS010000156.1:197091-210238 GCA_037974645.1 Hollardia meadi
GAGATGTCTGCCTTCTCTCCAATATAATGGAACTAGATGGCACTTCACTTGTGGAGCTCAAAGAGACAAAAAAAAAAAAAACATTTGAAAAACTCAACAGCAAATTTTTTTCTTCACTGAGTGTTTGACTGCTGTTTCTCCTTCCTCCTCAGCTGCAGAATACCCACACGTCAGTCAGCAGGTGAAGCAGCTGGAGGTTGACACCACCGTGGTTTTGAAAGAGGTGACCGCAGCCAAGAGCAACATGGGACGGGTCCTGTCAGCCTGGGACTCCTACAGCGACTGCCTCAGCTCCCTGCAGGCTTGGCTGGAGCAGGGCTCTGTAAGACACAGCCACAGCCACAGAGCAGAGGTATTATCAACACATAATTATGAGAAAATATATATGTTTCTTTAGTTAGTGGCAGGAGAACCACACTTCATAAACTAGCTAGTTTTGCCTTGTTCACTGGGCTTAAGTCATTCACCGCCTAGAAAAACTTAAATATGGTTCCTTTGCTCTGCCTGCTAAGACTCAATGCAACCAATGAGATTATTCCTTCCTCCAGTGCAAATAGCTGTGCAAACATCTGTTAAGTCTGTTAGTCTGTTAAAAAATATCACAAAACAATTAAAATAGCCTGCATTTACAGACACAGCTCAATATTCCTCCTCTCTGCTGGTTAAAGGTATAGTTCACAGTTCAGTTCAAAATTCAGTCATTATCTACTCACGTGACGTTTCTTAGTCCACAAAACTTTTCCGGACCTTCACAGCAAAACAGCATTCTCCTAAATAACTGAAGAAGCTGGGGCCTTGTTTTAAAACATAAAAAAATCATAAAATGACTCCATATGTAATCCAGCGTAATCCAAGTTATTGGAAGTCCAGGGATCCCAAAACTATTAAAAAGGGCGTTTTTACACCCTTTAATAAGCTGAAATCTTCACTGCAGCCACTAAGCTGAAGGCGTTAGCACGCACCCCCGCAGTAAAGATTTCAGCTTGAAAACAGTGTAAATAATGTCTTTTCAAATTATTTTGGGATTTCAGGACTTCCAAAAACTTGGATTATGCCGGATGAGTTGTGTGGAGCCATTTTATTTATTTATTTTTCGGTTGTTTTTTACATTTTAAAACAAGTCCCCAACTTCTTCAGTCATTTGGGAGAATGCTGCAATTCTGTTTAGCCGTGAAGCTCCAGAAATGTTTTGTGGATGAATAAACTTCACCCGAAATCATTTTTGGTGGAACTGCTCCTTTAAAATTGCTATTCCTGTTTTGGGGTTTCTAGGTGACGGCGGAGTCTGTCGCTGAGTGGGGCTCACGACAGGCGCACCTGAACGAGATGGGCAACTTCCTGATCGAGTCTACAGACCCTCAGACCAGCAGGAGCCTGGCAGAGGAGCTGCGCCGGCTCAACATGCACTGGGCCGAGTTCGTCAAGAGGAACACATTTGTAAGTTACAGAACAAGGACAAACCTGGCTGGTGAGAAACGGTACAAGCTGGAACTGAAACATTTTCTTTTCAAATTAGTGATCAATTAATTTCCCGTCGGTAGATACATTTTTCCGTCATCAAAGTACTGCAGATGATATTTTTGATGAAGCATATATTTAACTTGTGTTTTGCTGTCTCAATCAGGGCGAGCTGCTTTGTTGTCCTAATATGATGGCCTAGTTCCATCTGTTTTGATTTGCTGTCAAGTGACTCATGACAGCAGGGATTTTGATAGCTTAACGTCAAAGGCCTTTGGAATTTAAGATGTAATTCTAATTGTATAATTGTTGTAATTATTCCCACGCTGTGATGCCAAGGAGTGTCTTCAAGTTTGAAAGTTGTACTCCACCTTTACCTATTGTGTGGAGGCAGTTATAAACAAAAGGCTTTCAGAGTTTGTTTAGAATGTCATGCAGCTTCATTGATTTCTCAAGTTGAATTGTTGGACAGGTATTATAAGTACCTCATTGAATTGTCTGTTTTATAAGCCCATCAGACTATTGTAACATATCTACTGTGGTATTAAAGGCCTTGTTCAGACTGACAGCCCAGTTTTTGGCATATCCAGATTGATTTTTAAAATGTCTTGACAGCAAAAGCCGGATCAAAGCCACATTTAAATCTAGTCTGAAATGCATGCTGTGGGCAGACACTTAAATAACTTGTCTGCTGGCCCAATCTGATTTGTCTGCAGTCTGAACAAAGCCAAAGTACAGGAAGCAAGTGTCAGTTAAAATGCTGGTATGAATTGCTATGAAGAAAAAGACATGCTATTGTTATGTTTTCAAACTTAACAGTTCAGACACTTTTTATATCTTTACATCTTTTATATTTCATTGGCTTATCTGCAAAAAGTAAGGAATCAGCTTTATTCAAGCTTCTGTTTTCTGTCCAATTATTATTATTATTATTTTTGTTTATCTACATGATATTTAATGTCTTTTCGTGTGGTTTTTCCAGGATGGCATGGCTCAGCCCAGTGCTGACGCCCAGTCCAGACCTCAGGATGTCCAGGCTCTGATCAGAGAAGCCGCTCTCATTCTCAAAGAGCCTCTGGAGGCCATGGCTGGACCCTTACGCACCTACAGAAAGAGAATACAGGTAAGACTAATGAATAAATAAATTACACCTTGAGTGGAGTAGAGTCATAGCTCTTCTCAATGTCTCTCAAAACTGTCACTAAGCTCTTAGCAGATTAATATCTGAGAGAGTTAAGAGTATGGACCTCTGAAATTGATTCCTGTATTTCCTCAAATAAAACCTGTCTCTAATAATGGCTATGGGTGTGGTTGACATGAACAATGAAAGGCCTGCCCCAAATAACGGCCAGGGCAAAAATCAAGGGTGGATAAAGTCCTAATGCCTGTTACTGTATATAATGTGCATGCTAGGTAAGCATATTGTACATTTCCATCACTTTCATTTCATAAATTTAACAATATAAACATACTATTTTCAACATTTTTTTTGTTTTGGATAACTCATCTTAAGCGTTAATGTTGCATTTCAGTCACTGCGGGTGTATGTGTGTTAATGTCCCTGCCAAATTATAATTTATAGTATTAAAACCATAAAGCAGTGACAGAACTCTAAGGAAATGGAACCAGATGATGAAACAAGGACACTTCATACTATAATATGACCAAATATACTATAGAAGGAATAAGAATTAAAGGCATGTCTCTAATATAAGCCTACTTCAGAAAAAGGCCTGGCGCCCTCTGCAGTTTAGGTAAATAAAGGCCCCAGTCACTATTTGAGGGAATATAGGTATACAACTTAAAATATTGATTTAAAATTATTTTATTACAAGATTAATACAGTAACAACCATCTGGCAAACAACCAGTACAGCAGAACTCTTCTTCCAATAATCACAAGATTAAGAATTTTGGCATAATATTTAAATTGATTTGATTAGAATTCAACAAAATCAATGGAACTTTCGTATAACAGTCTTGATAACATATGAAAGAGCTGTCTGTTCAGAATTAGAAATAACTGATCTCAGGATGTAGTCTGTACAAAAGAAGTGTTTATTTTATACACTTATGAGAATTTTTCTTTAAATGACCAGAAAAGTCTCTCTAGAATTGACTGTTTTCTTTCTTCCCCTCAGTTCATAATGAGAAAAATAAAAGAAGTGGATCTGGAGGCTCTGGCTCCCTCCCCGGAGTGCCCAGCAGATCAGATACAGAGACTGAAGCTTGCTATACCCGAAGTATGAATGATTTCTTTCCTTTTTATACATCCTTCTTACGTCTAGTTCATACGTATTCTTCGACTTTATGGTTTGTTCCTCTGTTTATCACATTTTGTAACTAAATTGCCACTGGCAGCTACCATTTCTGAATGTACAGTATGTACTGTAAACCTATCTGCTCATTACCATCCTTCCCTTAATGTCACCAGGTAATGCAGACCTTGCTTGAGGCAGAACAGGGTTGTGCAGAGCTGCAGCACAGTGTGTCAGGTCTGGACAGTCGCCTGGCTGAACTCCTGCACTGGGAGACTGAGGCCAGGGAGCTCTACCATCTTCTGAGGGCCGCAGAGCGACATCAGCGGGGCCAAGACCCACAAGCCAGGGTAAGATGATCTACAGAATAGAAAAGTTCTGTCCATCCTGTCCTTTAAAGAAACCTTGATCCGTAATTGAGGAAACGTTGAAAGTTGTTTAACACCATGTATTCCCCCAGGTCCTGATATCCCGTGGTCTACAGCTGGAGGGTCAGGTGGTCACAGAGGAGCAGGACCTGCAGGTGATGGTGATGACGAGTCAGAAGAACTCTCCCATCCAATACCTCCACGCCTCCGCCATGCAGGACCGAGTGCGAGCCGCTGTCGCTCAGTCACAGGCCAGTTTTCTTTCTGTAAATTGACTGGACAAGCCATTGAGTTTAGCATTTTCTGCACATGAGAGGGTAGGAAATGAGAAGGATAGAGCAGGAGAGCCACAGCACAGAATGTTAATATAATTACAATGTCAGTTTTTGGGTGTTATTTTGATTCCAGGAAGCTGTAGGTATGCTGAGCAGCCTGGGAGCCAGAAGAGACAGAAGCAGAAGCCCCCCAGAAGGACATCCTCCATCCAAAGTCTTTATCCAGGCTAAAGACACCAGGCACCCAACTCAGCAGCCCGAGACAAAGTTAGTTTCTCATCAGTGTCATGAAACCCTTCCAAAGATAGTGGTGCAGGAATACAGAAAAGAACAGATGACTTCTCCTCCAATGCCATTTACCTATGCACAAGCTGTGATACAGACCAGGACACAGTCGCCACCAGAAGGCGAGCCAGAGAGCGCTGCACAAGAACAACAGCAAACTGAGGAGCAAGGATTGATACTGCAGCAACAGCCACTGCAGCAAGAAAAACTTATGAGAGAGACGGAAAAAGAGCTACAACAACAAGAACCCAAGCAACAGCTACCAAAAGAAGTGCAACAGCAGCAGGTGCCAACACGAGCACAACAACAGGTGGAGCTGCAGCAGCAGCGAGAAATGCATCAATATGAAGTTCAGCAGGATGTGGTAACTCATATACAGGTTGAAACACAAGTTTCACACACTTCATCTCAAGAACTACCTGTAACGAAACCGGCTCTGAGCTCCCGGGAGCTTCAAAGCAGAAAGGCTCAGGCTATGAAGAACCGACCTTGGCTTCAGAAGCCAGCCTCAGGACAGCATAAAACTCCAGCTGCAGACCCACAACAGGATTCCACTCAGGAATCTGTTCGGACTCAACAGACACAGCCACAGTCAGGCAGAGAAAAAATTAGATCAGTTCAGGTTGTTTCAGAGCGTACAGCATCTGCCAGGTCTCAGCCTGAGGCACATGCAAAGGTTCCTGAGCAGCCTCAACAACAACAAAAAGAGCAACAAAGGCAAACAAAGCAACTTCAAAATCTTGAACAGCGGCAGCAAGAACAAGTGCAACATCCCCAACAACGAAAAAAAGACAAGCATCAGCAACAACAACTACAGCACCAGCAAAAGCAGCCAAAGAAACAGGAACAGTTGCTGCAGCAGGAACAACAAAAACAACCACGACAACCACTGCCTGTTGTAAGACAGACAGATCCCAGTTCAGACACCAAGGCTAAATCCAAGACTGTAACCATGGCTCAGCCGCACCAACAAATGAAGGCCCAAAATCAGTCACAACCCCAAACTACAGTTCAATCTAAATCTCAGACAGCAGTCCAAGTGCAAGTGCAGTCCACAAGTGTGTCCCACACTACCACAGACAGTCAGCAACCACTTAAGACCATGTCCCAAACTCAAGTGAGCCAAGGTCAGTCACAGACACAAGTCCATCCACAGCCCCATGGCCCTACACAACTACAGCTCCAGCCCCAAACATGTGTCCCAGCTGGACCTCAGGGTCTAGGCCCTGGCCCAGCAGTAGCTCAAATGCAGACATGGGCTCAAGTCAGACCATCTTCCCCTATGCAGGCTTCACTGCAGGGCCAAATTCAGCTTCCTGTACCATCTCACATTCAGCTTCGTAGTCATCCACAGTCATGGGCCCCTGTTAGGCCACCCTCCCCTAAGCCACAAATACATACCCAGATAGATGCTCAGCCAATGCCACAGTCTCAAATCCATCCTCAGTCCACGGTCCAGGTGCAAACCCATACTCAGTCCATGGTCCAGGTGCAAACCCATACTCAGTCCACAGACCAGGTTCAAACCCATGCTCCGCCAAAGACCCAGTCTCAAGTCCATGCTCAGTCCATGCCCCAGGCTCAAATCCATGCCCAGTCCAAGGTCCAGGCTCAAAGATATGCTCAGCCAATGGCTCAGCAAAGTTACTCCCAACCTTCAACTCAAGAAACCCAAGCTCAACTTGCTCTCCAGCCTCAGACTCATTCTCAGCCTCTGACTCAGTATCCCACACATGCTCAGCCAGCGGTCCAGCACCCAGGCCATATTTCCCAGGGCCAAATTCATTCTTGGACTCAAGTTAGAGCCTCATCCCCAATGTCTATCCCGCATCCACAAGCTACAGCTCAACCTCCATGTTACCCTCAGGGTTACTCCCAGGGTCAGTCTCCATCCCAGCAGTGGATACCCAAACAAGAGTCACAAAACCAAGCAGTTGCCCAGCAGAGGCATCTAATTCCCCAACCATACCCTCAGCAAATAGGTCAAGCTCCACAGTCTCAGGCTTATCCAACAGTTCAGGCCCTACCGCAGTGGCCCCAAACTGGGCCCCAATTAGGACCTCCGTTAGGGTACCCTGGATATTCTCACATGGGGCCATCATATACTCAGCCTCAGATGCAAACACAAACCCAACCCTGGGCTCAAACACAAACCCAAGTGATACCCCAGAGTTCCACGCAACAACCTCAGATGAGAGGTTATGATATGTTTCACATCCAAACACAACAAGGCCAAGTTCAGCAAACGACTTGGGTTCAGGCACCACCTCAACTTCAGCCCCAGCCTTATCCCCATCCTCAACCCCAGCCTCAATCTCAGCAATATTCACAGGTTCAGCCTCAGCATCAAACTCAGCATCACGCTCATCCTCAGAAGCAAACTCAAATACCTCCCCAATCGCAATCACCACACCAACCCCATCCTCAGCCTCCTTCACAGCCCCAGCTCCAACCTCAGCTGCAGGCCCAGTCCCAAAAACACATCCAGACACAGCCAGCAGTAAATGTAAATCCCCAGGCCCAGACTCTGCAGCCTCAGCTCAATCTTCAGTTCCAGCAACCTCCTCCACAACCCAAACATCAGTCCCAGTTTCAACCACAACCAAAGATTCAGTCGCCAACTCAACCAAAAGGTGAATCTCCAGAGCAACCCAAACCTCAGGCCCAGTTAGTGCCACAACCAGAGGTTCAATCACCAATTAAACCTATGGTTCAGTCACAAATCCAACCAAAGCCTGAATCACTGCCACAACCCATAACTGAGCCCAAGTTGCCAACACATTTACTCATTAAGGTTGAACTACCATCTCAACCAAAATTGCAGGCCCAAACTGCACCACTACCTGAAGCTCAATCACCAACTCAACCCAAGGTTCAGTCACCAACCCAACCCAAACCTCAGGTACAATCGCCACCACAGTCCCAACTTCAGGCTCAGTCACCACCACTACCCAAGGCCCAAATGGCACCACCATCTGAAGCTCAATCACCAACTCAAACCGAGGTTCAGTCACCAACCCAACCCAAGGCCCAAGGACTGCCACATCCCAAACCTCAGGCCCAATTGCCACCACAGCCCCAATTGCAGGCTCAGTCACCACCACTACTCAAGGCCCAAATGGCACCACAATCCAAGGCTCAGTCACCCCCACAGGCCAGACCTCAGACCCAACCACTTCCACAGTCAAAACCTCAAACTCACTCTCCTCCACAACCCAAACCACAACAACCCCAAACTATTCTCCTCTCCCAGGTCAATGTGCTGCCTCAGTCCCTGGCTGAGTCACCAGACCTGTGCATTACACCTCCGGCCCTGGCCCAGGTGCCTCCCCAGGCCTACACAGAGGCTTACGCCAAGGCCCAGGCTTTGGCCAGAAATGGCTTTGAAGAGGCCAAGCACTGTCTGCAGGAGCACATCCTGGAAACCATTAACGTTTTTGAAGACAAATGTGTGTCGCCCGAGCAAGCAACAGTGAAAGAGGTATATGTATTCACTGATAATTGTTTCTATATTGTAATGTTTTATTGTTATAATTAGTATGTTTTAATTTTGAAAGATATTCATGCAATTTGAGGTCAGTTTTGATACAATGGAAATCAATATCGCAGTTAAAACAGTATACCCAGTTAGTGACAACTACATTTGACGTTTTAAATTCTTGGGGTGCTGTAAAAACCTTCGACGGGGAGATAGTTCAAGTAAAATATGCCAAAATGAACACACTACTTCTCTTTTTTCCTTTTGCGTTTTTCACCTGACATTACCAACTGAAATAAACCAATTTTCAAGAGGCCAGTTTACAATTGTATATATGCCTTTTCCCTTCAGGAGACTCTGAAGACCCTGGACCCAGAATTGCTGGAGGAGTTCTTGAGAGCAGCCAAAGGCATGGAGGCCTTTTGCACCCCCTCACAACTCAGAGACATGGAGTTCTACACCCAGTGTGTCAGGACTCAGTGGGAGGTAGGACACAAACTCACTTACTGTGGGAGTTTGGTGTTAATGTGTGTGGTTTTAATTGCTGCTTAAAGGAAATTGTTCACATATGTTTGAGGCTTGAATGTGTCAGATAAGTAACTGTGCATGTCAGCCATAAATATACTAAAACTGTTGCAACATTTTCTGCCTTTGTCAGATTTTTTTAGGTATGGATGTCAGCAAATTATATTCATATGTTCTAACATGTCATGTGGTTCTCTTGAATTCATTTTATTTGATTTCCCAGGCCGTGAGAGCTGAGATCTCAGGCTTTTTGCAGCAGTTATGCTTTGAAGTAACAAGGAAAGACTTTAACACAGCTGCCCTGCAGTGTGAGCTGCACTTAAGGTCCCGATTAGAAAACCAAGCTCAGGTAGCTAAAGCTAGAGATAAACTCCTGGCGGGTGTGCTTTGGTGGATGGGTATCAGCCAAGGTTACCTCCTTCACTCTGACCTAACCTTTTTTTTTCTCCTTCTTCTTCTTTGTATGCCTCTATGGAGACTCTGTCAGTTGGACTCGGTAATTGTGATATTTAATTGTGAGAATGCTGTTTTTGTTAGGATGTATTTACAATACTATACAGTATATTACTATTTAGTATCTTATCTCATTGTAACTTGCTGGGCCAGAAAAGACAAACCCAGGTAACATAATAAAAGAAATTAACTAATTTAGATGGAACTCTCAGCAGTTATACAGCACACAGTAACAGTAGAGAAGAAATCACATTTTCAGTTGAAAATGAAAACAGCATTCTTGTAATTTCTTTGTTCAGCACACCTGTGGGCTGTTGTCATGTGGAGGCCTGTCACAATAATTACATTATCGACTTATCGTTTAATGTATGGACATGACCTCAGTCCATATAATAAAGATATGTTGCCCGTTGTGTTGACATGAGTGTTTGTTATGTGTCCGATGCTGGCGATAGCCGTGGCCATGTCCGTCCCATTCTTGTGAACGTCAGTCCCATGCTCATGAATGTGATATCTCAGGAACACCTTAACAGAAATTCTTCAAATTCGGCACAAACATTCACTTGGACTCAAGGATGAACTGATTAGAATTCGGTGGCCAGAGGTCAAAGTTCAAGGTCACTTTTGGTCATCAGAGGTCAAAGGTCAAGGTCACTGTGACCAATTAAACTATTTTTTTGGTCATAACCCAAGAATTCATATGCTAATTATGACAAAATGTCACACAAATTGTGCTGATTGTTTAGATCTTCTGTGCTGCCAGGTCCAACATTTGTGTGAAGAATCCATGTTTCAGAATTTAGAGCTTCAGGTGATTGCCGTTGCACCATGTGACCAAGCTCTCTATTAGTCACCACATATAGTATATTATGAGTCTGGACAGACATTGGTGGAAATTGCAACTTAACTGATGCGTGGAGTTATACAACCAGGCGAGGCGGTAACTCTAGTTTACATACTGGTAAGAATGTCACTGACATTTTAGACAACATGATGCCAGAATACAGCAGAGTTTTTCCCACTATTACAAGTCATGGGTGGAGTCCCTGAGCAGAATGAACAGAAAAAGTTAATTTGTTTTATTTATTTTGGATATTTTTATGTATTTTTCACATTCCAATTGCAATATATGAATATTAAGAATTAAAACTTAATTGCTCTATGAAAGGATGAACATTATTATGTTATTATATTATCATTACATCAGTGGCTTAAAATGGTCTTAAAATAACAATATTTTTTGTCGGAATTATTTCCATGACAATGTATCGTCCAACAAAAGTAATTATCATGACGGGCCTGGTCATGTGTGGGTTGGCTTGTTTGTTGCAGTATGTCTGACAAGCTGTCAAAACCAAACCTGAAACATACATGAGACTCAGTAATATTGCTTTGCTAATAAGCAGGACAAGCAAAGTAAAAATGATATTACAAATCTGTGCAAGTTTATCTAATAAATCTGCACAGATTTCTAAGTTTACGTATGTATTATTGGTAAGTATTAATCATCTGGCTTCAAATGTAATGCCTGCTTGCTGTTTTTTTGCTCTGTCAACATTCACCAGGCTTGTGTCTCAGCGGGCGGCAGCTTTGCCGAGGCAGGGCAGCACCTCGAGGCCTTGAAAGTGCTGTGTGACACTCTGAGCCCCGAGGACGCTCACCGCCTGGCCCAGACTCAGCTGAGGGAGTGTGAGAAGAGGCTGGCGGCCATCCAGCGCCAGTTCAGTGGAGACCAGGACGCACCTCTACCTGATTCCAGGTGATCTTGAGAACTCATTTCTTTCTTTTACTGAATCTTATCTTAAATCGACTGTGTCACTGAATTACAAGATCTCACCCCATTGGCAGATCTTTCATAACAAAACAGTCTGAATATGAAGTTAAAATGACCTTTTAAACTTGATGTTTTGAGATGAAGAAGTTTCGTAACGTTGTTTGTCATAGTAGATCATTTATGGGTCAAGTTCTTCACACTTCACGAGCCAGACATTCCAGTGCCACTGGCTGTTTAAGGATGGATGTTGTCTTGTGCAGACGTTAAGATAAATTCTTACCCTCATCTCTGTCTTACAGGATCCCTGTTGCCTTCAGTGAGAGTCAGGCCTCACAAAAGGAACCTACAAGACCAAGTGACAAACCTCAGGTCTCAACTGAGGTATCACTCACTCTTTTTCAATTAGAGCTCATTTCAACCTTTTTCCACTGAACATTTGCAGACCATGCTAGCAATTCTCTAGTCACAACCATTGACATAAAAAAAGATGGCCGCCACATCTCCACTTCCTCCCACTGTACAAAAATGAGGCCAAAATATCCCGAATACGAGCGCTGCTAACTTGCGCTGGTGATGATATTTGGAGCCAGAGTCTGTGCAGTAGTGATCGGGGGGTGGAGCCACGGTATTGAGTTCCCGCCCATACACCTGCCCGCCCAATCGGGAGCAGGGCTCAGCTGTCAATCATGACGTGTCACCCCCTTTTTATAGCATCAAATAACTAATTAAAACCAAACTGATCAGAAAAATGAACACTTGAACCAACATCAGCGTGATAAGAACTACCTAAAATGACAGAAACCATCTTTGGGAAAAATTTATTTGACGTGTACTTTGAGTTTTCAGTTTAGCCCATGTCCCATCTGCTAACATGGAGGGGGAGGGGTTTATGGTCTATACTGCAGCCAATGGTATCAACTGTTTCACATGTCAGATATGTTAAGAATAGACTTTTATCTACAGACGGCCAGTGAGCATCTCCAAAGGTTTGAAATAACAGTTAACATACTTCTTTTCCAGGTGTTTCAAGTGACAATGAAGACGTTCGGTGTAGAGAGGAGGGAGGTCGAAAAACAGGCATCTGTAGAGGAAGAAATCGCCAAAAAGGAGGTTTTAGAAAGGTAGACTGAACTTACCCCAGTCTAGGATTTGATAAGCTGTTTGGATGTCATTTTATTCAACTTGTCGTCTTTGTTTGTTTTAAAATCTCCAGATATGAGAATTGTAAGAGGACTCTGCAAGGCCAGCTGGCTAAAAATGAACAGAGCATCAAGGACGTCACCTCTGAGTCTGTCTCTCTGAAAGGCCTGCACACACGGCTCCAGGAAATACAGGTACAACACAACTCTGTGCTTATCAGAAACAGAGTTAGATATGAACCCATAATTTGAAGATTGTTTCAGTGTCGGGAGTTTAATTTTATATTTGTACTACATTTACTAAGTAAATCAGTCCCCATGACATGCCAGTAAACTTGAATTGAACTCCTTCTTTCCCAGTTCTTGAGGCAGGAGACAGAGTCTCTCTGGTCTGAATATGCAAACCAATGCTCCCAGTGTTCCCAGCTGGGTGGGAACACTGGTCTGGAGCAGGAGAAGGCGGGGCTACAGGAGCAGTGGCGCAGCCAACAGTCCAGCCTTCAGAGGAGAGGCAGCTCGCTGGGCGCCGCCCTCAGACAGATCGACTCCACTGAGAACCACATGGTGGACTTCAGTGACCGTCTGGACCGATACCTGAGGCAGCCCAAAGACATCACCGGCTTCACACTGGCCAACAGCAACATCCTGAAAGATATCAAGGTCAGCCATGAATATATCTGTTTTGTTTTATGTATTTATTTTTTTATTCTATTTTTTAAAAGAAAGATCAGACAGACAGAAAGTCAACAAATGTTAACTACATTAAAAAAAACTCAAGTAAAAAAATATAACAAAGTATAATAAAATATCAACTAACATGTTTATCTTTTACATTTTACATGATTAACTGAGAGCACTATGTTGAAAACATTGACCTAAATAAAGATGGCCGCCCCATTTCCACTTCCTCCCACTGTACAAAAATGAAGCCAAAATATCCCGGATACGAGCGCTACCATCTTGCGCTGGTGATGTCATTTGGAGCCAGAGTCTGTGCAGTAGTGATCGGGGGGTGGAGCCACGGTATCAAGTTCCCGCCCATATACCCACCAGACTCAATCACGAGCAGGGCTCAGCTGTCAATCATGAGGTTTCAGCCCCTTTTTATAGCATCAAATAACTAATTAAAACCAAA
>JBBPCS010000156.1:218440-234372 GCA_037974645.1 Hollardia meadi
AGACCAAGGAAGAGCCTGATGGTGAGAAGCCAGAACAGGTGGTCACAACAACAACTGAAATTACTGTTGTGGAAAAAAGTGCACCACTTTCACCAACCAAAATACAACAAACTGAATGTGCTGCTATGGAAGAAGCTAAGGTCATTCCAATCAGGAGGGAGCCCAAGAGTGAGGAAACCAAGACAGAACATGAAAATGTGAAATCTTCTGCAACCCCAGAACATGCTGAACCTTTGGAGTCTCTCCGTACATCAATTTCAACCATGGCTAAACCTCCACATTCTGAGTTACAGGAGCCTAAAAACAAAACTGAAGAGGCCCCAGAACAAAACATTAGCCAGTCTATAGAAAGAGTCTTAAGTAATGTGCCTCAACCACAATCACGGCTCTCCACCGAGCCCATTGACACACCATGTCTAGCAGAATACATTGACAAGATATGTGAAAACACAGATGAGATTCAGAAGAGATATTTGGTCCTCGATCTGCCTGAGATAGGATTCACCCAAACATATGAGATAATGCCAGAACTGCGAGAGGCAAAGACTGCCGTTAAAAGTGACTCCACTCAACATGCTTTTGCTGATTTGGCAGCAATGCTGCCTCATAAGGCAGAGACAGAGTTTTCAGAAATAAGCTCATCATCTGAGCAAGACATAATGAAACCAAATGAAACTGTGAGTCAGCAAAATATATTGGAAACTACACAGGAAAGACTCGTAGAGGACAGGGAACATGGTGTCAAAGAAGGACATGCTATGTCACGTGACATTCAAGTTGCACCTAAGAGTCAAGAAGTGTCTGTAAGAATGGAGGAAATCCACAAGGAGTCTGAAGTGCATGTTAAAGAAATAGATACAGAGACTGGTATACACAAGCAGGAAAACACAACTGTCACAACAGACAGGCAGCCAATAATCGATATGCATCAATCAAGTAAGACAGAACTTCAAAGCAAGGATATGACAAGTATTAATATTCAGCCAGAGAAGACTGCAGTTAAGATAACCAGGGCAGACGTGCAAGAAAGTATTAGCAAATGTCAAGACACTGTGGCTAAAAGTGAGTCTACACAACCCAGCACTGCTGTTTTAGAAAAGGTGCAGCCAAGTGAAGCAGAGACAACATTTTTACAAATAAGCTTATCTCATCAAGATGCAGTGCAACCAAGCCAAAAGTTGGAGGTCTTGAGAACCACACAGGAAAGACCCAAAGAAGTCAAGGATTATGATGTCAAAGGAGAGTATGGTAAAGTGTTGACACAAGATGATGCACCGAAGTACCTGGATGAAAAGTCTGTTAAGCAAATTCACTTGGGGTCTGAAGTCCGCATTCTACAACTAGATATACAGACCAGTCCAGAGGAGGAAAATACATCTAGAGCAAAAGATATAGATATTATTCAAACAAGTATCCAGGGTGAAAGAATGCCAGAAAACAAAGATATGACTGTGGCTGAAGATGAGCCAGAGAAGGGTGCAGTTGAATTGACTACGATAGAAGTGCGAGAAAGCAGTACTGAATGCCAAGACAATGTAGCTCAAAGGGACTCTGCCCAACCCTCTCCTGCTTCTGAAGCATCGCGCCCAGATAAGAAAAGGACAGAAATGATAGAAATAAGCCTATCTGAACAAGACATAATGAAACCAACCCAAACTGAGACTCAAATAGGCTTCTTCACACCCATACAGGAAAGACCCAAAGTGGTCCAGGAACATGGTGTCCGAGAAGAGAATCCAACACTGTCGACTCATGACATGGACAGTTTACACAGTGATGAAAAATCGGTCTCAATGGAGGAAATCCACTTAGGGCCTGAAGTGCACATCCTACAATTAGATATACCGGCCAGTCTGGTGGAGGATGACAACACATCTGTCACAAGAGAAGAAGAGCCAGAAAGCAAAGGTATTATTACTGCTGACGTTATGCCAGAGAAATCTGCAGCTGAAAAGAATACGATAAATGTGCAAGAAAGCAGTACTGAAGGTCCAGACAATGTGCCTCAAAGGGACTCTGCTAGACCCACCTCTCCTGCTTCTGAATCATTGCAAACACATGTGACAGAGACAGAATTCATAGAAATAAGCATATATGAACAAGACATAGTAAAACCAAGCCAAACTGAATCTAAAAAAGAGCTCCTGAAAACCTTACAGGACACAAGTGCAGAGGCCAAGGAACATGGGGTCATGGAGCAACCTAAAGTGTCAACACATGGTATGCATGATGGAGCCAAGAGCCCGGAGGAAAAGTATGTTAGGATGGAGAAAATCCAAAAAGGGGCTGAAATACACATTTTACAACCAGATACACAGGCCGCTGTGAAGGAGCATGAAATCATATCTGTTATGATAGCGAAGGTGCCAAGAATTGATGTAAATCTGACAAGTATGCAGTGCGAAAAAGTGCCAGAATACACAGATCTGACTTCAGATGTTCAGCCAGAAAAGGAGATTGTCAAGATGACCATGGCCGAAGTGAAGACCAAGGAGCATGGTCTCCAGGAACAGCATCCTAAAGTGTTGACGCATGACATGGATGGTGCACCCTTGAATGAGAAGTCAGTCAGAATGGAGGAAATCCACAGGGAAGCTGACGTGCATGCTTTACGACTGAATATACCGACGATTCAAGTGGAAGGGGTAAACATCTCTTTCACAATAGCAGAGGAACCAAGTGTAGATCCAGCTCAAACAAGTATACAGTGCGAAAAAGTGGTAGAAGTGCAAGAAATCAATGCTGAAAGTCAAGAGAATGTGTCAGAAAGTGACTCCACTCACCTACCTACCTCTGCTCAGCCACAGGATCCAGGGATAGAATTTGTAAAGATAAGCTTATCTGAACAAGACCAGTCGAAACCGGGCCAAACTGTGACTCAGCTAGAACTCCTCAAAAACGCACAGGAAATACCCAAAGAGGTCAAGGATCAGGGTGTCCAGGATGCCACAGTGTCACCACGTGACCTGCATGATGTACCCAAGAGCCTGAATGAAAAGGAGCCGAGGGTGGAATCAAGTATCCAGTTGGAAAGAGTTAAGGAAAGCAATGATGTGACCTCCAGTGACGTTCAGCCTGACAAGTATGCAGTTAAGATGACCAGCGCAGAAGTGCCAGAAAGCTGTACTGAATCCGTGTCTGAACCAAGTGTCGTCCCTAGAGCCCAGACAGAGAGACACACATCCGAGATAAAGGAAAATAAGAAAGAGGACCAGGAGGAGGGGGAGAAGGGGACAATTCAGGAAGAGGAAAGGGAAAAGACACTCAAAGAAGAAATAAAAAATGTTCCACTCCCAACGGCTATGACTGGTGAAGTTAGACCTCGGAGTATGAAGTCGCCAAAGGTAAGACACTTCATCTCCACACAGTTGCATATGATATAGGAAAATTATCCTTTGGACTTCTTACATTGATGTTACTATGTTTAGTTTGTTTTTAGGGGGGACTCACTCTGTGATGTTTGACGCAGTTTGTTGTTAATTCTAAATGAACTCCCGTTACACAGAAAAACTTGGTGTATTGCAAGTAAAGTTCTAGTAGTATATGATAAAATACAACTAATCCACCACTATTACCATAATATCTGTATTATTTAATACCACAGGCATCTCAACTTGTTCAAGGTCAATAAAAAGCTGAACTGAATATCCACCTGAGTCAAATGTGTCCCCCAGTCTATACCATGTTTTTCTTTATTAAAAAAAGAAAACACACTGTATAAAAAATGGACAACCTATTCTCTTGAATGTTCTTTCTTTTCCCTTCAGGAAACATCAGTTCAACAATGCAGAATACCTTTGTAATTACAATAGAAGATAGGGTTACATACTTAAAGACAAGTTGTCTAGACAGAAAGAGACAGAAAAGTAAGCTTTTTTCTATAAATATAATGCTTCAGGGAAATATACGTGCATCCTCTTTCTTTCACATTCTTGTTTGCTCCCTAACATTCTTGCATTTTACAGGTTCATGGTTGACTGGTCGATGAACCTTTAGTTCCTCTGTAAAACCTTTAACAACAATTTTGAAAGGTTCTTAAGATATTTACTTTCCATACAGAGCTGTACAAGGGGGAAACATTTTATTAGCTTTCCATGCAAAGCAAAGAGCACAAGCCAGATGCATTTACACCTGCGCTAGCAAAGGTTTCACTGCCTCAGGGTAGGAATATGAGCTTGCTCATACATGTTATCACTGTCTATCAAGCACGGCTTTGTACACTTCAAGAGGCAACTTATCATCTCAGTTGACTTGAAACTGTATACAACAGTATACATACTGGTGTTTTGTCTTCACAATGGGAGTAGGTGTAACAGGCTAAAAATATCTCACTAACATCATTGCAGGCAGTTCAGAAATCTCACATTATCTGGGGTGAGGTAACCCTGATGGAAGGATTGCCCTCTTCGGAAAACAAAACTCAAGCAGGCGAAAGCGTTGTGAAGAAACTTGTTATGGAGGTACCAGAAGAATCTGCCATGGGCAACATCTTCACAGAAGTACAGCTGCTCGCAGGCACAGGACTCAACAGTCAACTCATTCAGGTATCATGATTACTGTCTGATAACACTAGGAGTCACCGAAGTTAGAAATTGTTTAATCGTGCACATAGGAGCTTTAAGTGCAAGGAATATTTGATGAGAATACTGGTGTGATGAGCATGTTGGTTTACATCTAGATTGTAGTTGTCACATTATTTTGTCTGTTTTACATCCTTCATGTTGCTCTCCACTTTACTTTTATGTGTCTTAAGGGTAAACCGCTGGAAGACGCTCCAGAGGCTCTGATTACATCCCCCAGTGATCTGGACAATCGTCTAAGCAGGGTGGTGTCTAAAATCCTGATCTGCAAGAACCACCCAGCTGAGCGCAATCCAACGGCCATGGCCCAGCAACTGGAGGAGGCTCAGGTGTGACAGAGGGTGCATGACTAATAAAAAGATAATTTATGGCAGCAGCTTGATTTGTAGATACTGGAGGAGTTGGAGTTTGATGGCAGGTTGGCAAAACATGGGTAACAATTACCTCCAGCAGTGGGCATCTATAATGCATATCTGTACCAGCCTGTTAGACAGGTGGATATTAAAACAAGTTCACATTGGCAGCACAAAATGTTTGGGAAACGGGCCCTTAGGGCTTGAAACTGTTGTAATAAACCACTCATAGCATTTTACTTGTGTTTAGTAATAATCCGATAATTACAGGCTTTAAATAATTGTCTGTGTGTTTACTGGTGAGTGCAGGAGTGTCGAGACACTGCCCAGGCACAGGTGTCGATGCTCTCTCAGGTGAGAGAAGCTGATGCTGAGAACAGGGATGCTCTGGAGCTCATGGAGGACAAGTGGTGTGCTGCTGTTCAGGATGCAGCTGCTGTCATCCAGAGTAAAGAGGCCCAGCTGCAGGTGGTGTCTGATCACTGCAGACAGACCCAAGCAGTCAAGACCACGCTGGACAGACTGATAGCACAACTGGACGCTGTTCCAATGTGAGTTTTCATCTATGGATTCCTTTTAATTTCTTAATTGAAGGTTGCAACTACTACAGCTACTAGTTTACTAAAACCAACAGGGTGATGTAGTGGTCTTGAAGCCCTCTTATTACATGGCTACTTACTAAAGAAATAAGTGAGTTTATTGATTTAAAAATTAGCTTTTTGCTTTCACAAAAAAATTGTCCATTAGATTCTACGGTTGAAACTGCATCCATAGCAATGTAAACTCTGTTGAAGTCTTAAGATTAGCATAGCGTTATAATTCACATTAAACTGAACATTTCCATTTATGGTGAAGTGAGACAAGGTGAATGGCTTGTTTCGGAATATTGATGTTTCTGTCCTCATTCATCTCTACAAACTCTTTCATCCTGTGGCAGCAACCGTTAGCTTTACGTTACTCCATCAGGAAACAGCATGGAAGATTTTCCTAATATTACTTTTAATATATTTGGAGAGAACAAAACTTTTGATTCATGGTTAGTAAAACTAAAACTGTCCCCAGTAAAGAAAAGAAAAGGAGAAGAACGCAGTGCAGAAGAAGCAAGTAAGCAAGATCTCCAAATATATTAAAATTAATATAAGAAAAAAAATCTTCCATGGTGTTTCTTGATGGAGTAACAGAAAGTAGAGAAAGCTAACAGGGTGTCGCCAGTGAGCTAATTTCTCCTGACTTCTTTCCATGGATTGATATGCGCCGATAGCCATTATTCAGAAATAACAGACCGTCACTGACCAATCAGAAGAGAGTATTCAACAAAACAGTGTAATAAGTTGCATTTTTTATATATAAATATACTGTACGGAGTAGGTAACTCCCAATAAATCTTTATTCAGAGTGTAAATTCTTAATTTCAGATACCCTAGAACAGGGGTTTTCAAAATCTAAGACTGTGGGCCTCCCCTCAGACAAAGCTTGGAAAAAGGCGCCCCCCTTTAGTATACTTGCGTAGTTTCGTACAATTCCTGGATGCCTGTAGGATCATTTTGACCCTAGACACTCAACAATTGAGCCAAGATAGCCTAATGTTGCTGTTTGACATAACTTCAGACTACACCAGATACATAAAAAAGGTCTGTCCTAAGGCATTTATTAGTTTCTGACTCTGGGAAAGTGGGCAAAACAATTCCCCAAAACTACTGAACATCTGAAAATGAATGAAAAAATTACACACATTTAGGCTATTCTAAGTGATCGCCATTTCATAACTAATGTAATAACTAATGTAATATTTTTTCACTTCCATTCTCTGAGCCTCCCCTGAAGCTGTTTGTATTTGCTATAAACTTGTTGTTGTGTTTGAGGTTACTTTAATGGTCCCTGTTTGCTTCATTTAAACAGTGGCTATTCTTCCTGGGGTCTAGTCATGCACATTGGCAGACAACATAAAATCAAACACACCACAACACCAACGCACAACATTCAAGACCAGACTAACTGAAACTCGAAATCAAGCCAATATTGAAACCAAGGAGGAGCCAGACTGAGTCAAGGCCAAATGGACACAGAGACCTGAAGCTTTGAATCTTCTCAAAGCATATTTTAATATTAACACTCCCTCTCATTCTCATATCTTCTATCATATCTTACACAATCTGTCATAACATTGTAAATACCAAACACATGATTTCCAGACTTGACTGTTTTTCCTTTAGGTCCCCAGAAGAGAGCAGTTCCAAGGAGGCAGAGCGACTATCCTCCTTACAGAGAAGTATGAAGGAGAACAGAACAGTACTTGGGGAGATGCTTGCAACCCATACCAAGTTATCCCCCCACCTCAGCCGGTCTGAGCGAACAACAGCGCAGAATGAGCAGAGGAACCTACAAGAGAAGTGGAGAGGCCTGGAAAGAGCCGTGGAAAGGACCTTATATCACACAAATGTCCATTCTCACGAGACCAGCAGCCTTCTGTCGCTGATATCAAGTCTTCAGGAACATTTGGAGACAATCGGCAAAGACCTTGAAGCCAAGTCTTCTCCAGCTACTCAATGGAATTGTAAGAAGGCGCAGGAGCTGATGGTAGCAAATGCTGAGGTTAAAGCAGCTCAACAAAAATACTTTCATTTGCAGCAGTTAACAGAGGTGCTACTCCTCAACTCACGCTGGGAGAAGGAAACAAAAGAGATACAGCAGGGGCTTCAGAGGGTCAAAGAACAACTTTGCCACACGGAGGAACTATTGTCCTCCCACACGCAGAGCAGCAGCAACCCCATCATGGAGAAAATTATCGTGGTGATGAGGGATGGCCTTGCATGGGCGAAGCAGACAGAGAGTGACATTGAGGGCAGGAGGAAGAGGGTGGCTCTCCTCCCTGAGGAGGTGCACCGGCAACTCAGAGACCTGAAGAAGCTGCAGTCCGAGGTCATGGCCAAACAGGGCCAACTGGAGTCACTGGTGGAGGAGGTGACGGAGGTCCTTTCACAGCTGGATCAGGCTGAGGAGGTGCCCATGGTGCGCTCCTCTCTGGAATCCCTTGAGGAGCTCTCAAAGTCGACCACTGAGAAGCTAGCCAAGGCTGTGAGAGAGATGGAGTCAGGACTGCAGACCAGAGAGAAGCTGTCAGAGCAGATCGCTGACCTGGACTCCTTGGTTGTGGCTCACCTACATAGAGAGGCCTCCAGGAGTGCAGACGATGAGCTCAGGAGCCCTGCTGAACTTGATCGCAGAGCTCGTCAGATCCAAGACACCCTGACTGAGGCTGAGAAGCAGGCCGCCATCTGTGAGGCTCTTTTAATGAAGAGTAAAGACATTGCTTCTGAACTCAGCATCACAGAGAACTGTCAGCTTTTTAACAAGCTCACCAACCTCCAGGAGGACATCCGAGCCATCAGCAGCTATGAGAAGGCCAACAAAAAGGACCTGGACGAACTCATCCAGACTGTTGATTCAAGCAAGACAAACGTGGTCACTGTTGAAAAAAGCCTCAGGCAGATGTTAGTAGATCTGAGTAGATACAGGTACCCCATCACAGGAGAGTCCCTGCAAGCTTTGGAGCCTTTCAAACACATGATTTTGGAGCACAAGTCCCAGGTTGACCTTCTGCAACCGTGGATTCCCCAGGAAAATACAAGGGAACTGTACTCAGTCATTTCTGAACTCCACAACAAAATGACCACCCTGGAGATGAAATCCAGAGATCATGAGAGGTACCTGTACATGAGGCAGTGTGTTGAGGACCTCAGGGAGAATGTTCAGGAGCAGGTCCGTCAGACCAAAGAAGACAGCAGGGAGCTGGAGGAGAAGTACAAGCTCTGTCAGACCCTCATCGTCCAGTTTCCTCTGATAAAGTCTTTGTCCGAAGAGACTCGCTCCAAACTCCAGATGATCTCTGCTGACCTTTACCCCTCACAGCTAAATGCAGAGCAACGGAGGCTGAAACAAAATGAGGAGAGCCTTGACACCTTGGAGATGGCACTCTACAACAACCTGAGCATCGTCGAGAGGAACCTGCTGAGGGAGCTGGACCTCGACTTGGAGAAGGAAGCCACTCAGGACTTCCTCTGGAGGACCCAGCAGGAGCTCCAGAAACTCCCCGAGTTGGAGCCAGATGAAGCAGTAATTAAAAATGAATACCGGAGAATCGTTTCCTTGAAGAAGACAGTAGAGTCAAGGATGAGAGCGCTGGAGGTTCTGGAGCAAAAGAAGGGAACCGGACGAGGAAGTGGATCCCAAAATCTGATGGACTTGAAGAATGCAGTCCTCAGTGAATGTGACTCACAAATGGCAAGTTGCACTGTTCTCTTTTATGTTTTTATTATTTTCACTTGTTTTTTGTGACTTTCAAGTGCTTTTTATGGGTTTGACAATGACTTTTTGATATATTTAGGCAACCATAGACGAGCATTTGAAAGTTAATTAACTATAACATTCTGTGTCTTACATCCTTACGTTATCCACATTGTCATAATAAGGTGAAACCAACCCATCTTACTTAGCAGGTTCAAATAATTTATCGCATTATTTAAAAAAAAAAAAAAAATTAAAGCAATTGACTCTAAGTCAGAATCCAAGCCAGACCAAATTCAGGCCTTGACAAAGATCTTACTGCAGAAATAACGATAAAAGAGTTTCCTAGACAGTAGTAGTAACAAATCAGTTGTAACAAACATCTACAAAAATCTACATTAGCTGAACTACTTCCTGTTTTGACTTTAAATCATAGCTACTGAGCACAGTTGTGTGCACACTAACACAAGAAGTATAATGGACAGGGATAATATGGTCGAAAATATTCACAAAACGGACTAAGAACCAAGAATTAGAGTGTGTAGTGAAGAATTTGTCTTTATTATGTTTTAGATGAACATCTCCGAGGCCAGGGAGTCTTTGAGAAGCTACACATGTGCTGTTAGACAAGCAGTTCAGTTCCTGAGGGACGTCGAGGTCACTCTGCTGCCCCCGCAGGGCTCAGCTGGACTCTGCTCTGAAAGGCTGCAGGAGACCCAGCAAGCAGTGGCCTCACTGCAGCAGCAGTTCCAGACCCATGTGGAGCGGCTCCAGAGCCAGGTTGCCCTGTATCCTTACCTGTCCCCCCAGAAGGCGGAGCAGCTCCAGGAGAACATTCTGAGTCAGCTCCTGGTGAGGATGTCCACTCTCCAGGCAAAGGGCCACATTCGACTGGAGTGCCTCAGCAGGTAATAGGCTCACCAGCACAGAAAGCCCACCCTGTGTGCATTGTTTGGTATACTAAAAAATATTTATTTTACACAGATCCAAGATCAGATTTATGTATGACTGCGTTAAACATGCATGGGATTTGATAATAATACTAATAGCAACCTTCATTCATTGCATATCTCATCTTTCAACTGTCGAATTTGGGTGGGGTTAAACATCCATTTTGATTGGATGCTACCTGTTAGCGTCGATTGGCAGGGGTAGTTGGAGAACAACGCAGAGAACAAAACGCTGTCACATTGTATTTTTGTTAAAATTAATCAACATGTCTCGACATAGGCTAATGTAGGGCTGACTATATTATCTATATTTTTAAGTGGTGTACTTCACACGTTAGCACGCTGGAGTACTAGCTATTAATAGGCTACTATAATGTAGTCGTAGCTTGGAGGTGAAGTCATGTTAGCTAACTGACAAGTGAACTATGAATTTTTATTTCAGTCGGATTTGCCTAATTATATTGATCAACACAGCAGACTAAAGTAATTGTTCATAATAGGGGAGGAAATCTGACCTGTTTGGCTAACTTTGTGAGTTCTAGTTATCTAATATTAGCTAGCACCCCAGCTAGCTAATGTGTGAAGTATGCTAATCATGTCAGCAGCTCTACATTAGCCAAATTCTAAATATGTAATTTGACTATAACAAAAGATTATAACAAAAATATAATGTGACATTTATGTTTTTTTCTCCTTACCGACTTTTGAACAGTTCCCCTCAAGACATTGTTAGCTAAGTAACAAATACCTGTAGGTCTTTTTTAATTTATGAACTGACTGTATTGTTTAACCCAGCCAAACACATGACAAACCCATAAAATCAATGTTTAACCCCGCCCAAACTCGACAGTTATACTGATCACGAAAATACTTGTTTAGCTCCATCCAAACCAATAAAATTGACATTAAATCTCACCCAAATTTAACAGTTAAACCACTGAAATCACAGTTTGTGGGATTAAATATTCAACATTGAACCCAATGTTGATCTGCATACTGCAGCCAGGAATACTCAGCATTAGACTACATGTCATTCTGTGCATTTAGATTTCTTTGTATATGTGAGTGGAAGCAATAGCTTCTTCTTTTTGGACATTAACTGATCAAAATCATTTCTGTGTTTCAGGTGTGCAGAAAATCACAGGAAATACATCGAGTGCCAATATGACATCATCATCAGTGTGAAGAGCGTAGAGAACAGCCTCTCACAGGTCATCCATCAAAAGGTCACCTGTCTCGGTGACTGCACTGACCAGCACGACAAGCTCAGAGTACGTATGAAACTAGAAAATGTTTTTCATTTTTTTCTCTTTGAGGTTTTCTTCCTGTTGATTTCTTCTTTGCGTTTTAAATTTAAACCCTTCTTCTCTGCTGTGCAGGCTCTCTGTGAGGAGGTGGAGGCCCTGCAGAGGTGTCTGGAGGAGATGAGGGAGTGGTGCCCAGAGCAGAGCTGTTGTGGACGCAGGGAGGCCACCGTGACTGCTGTCTGGAGACGGATATCTAGACTACTTCGCTGCACACAAGAGCTGACAACTCGGAGCAAACAGAGGATCGCAGAATGGAGTGAAATCACCAACAGTGTAAGTAAAATTTTATTCGGTAAGAGCAGTTTTGTTTTGAGAAGAAAACTCCGGAATAAACAACTACACTAAATTAATTTTAAGCCTTGCCTTCTCACACCCATTTAAATGAACCTCTTTCCAGTCAAACCATTTAAATTCCCCAGTTAAATCAAACTACTACAAATCTAACGTACTGTGTGCTATTCCCACTCTCAGGTGGAGAAGGCCTCCGTTGTCCTGGAGCAGGTGGAGGCGGAGCTTCCTGATGGCTCTGGGCTGAAGGCCTCCACCGAGGAGCTTCAGGACCTGCTGCAGTCCTGGGAACAGTACCAGGACAGACTGGACTGCGAACACCGAGCCCTTTCCGCACTGGAACTGCGCACTGCCAGGTTGCTGGGTGTCCCCGCCCACCTTGAACAGGCTCCTCCCACTCCGCTCTGTCAGCAGCTGCAGGCGATGCAAGCTCGATACGGCAGGTGAGACGGTGTTTGATGTTCTGTTCCTAACTTTATTTACATCACTGTGGCTGAAGACTTCTGGTTAAGATCTGTGACAGTCCAGTTTACAATTCTTCTACTGGTCACCTTCATTGACGTAAATAAAGATGGCCGACGCATCTCCGCATCCTCCCACTGCACAAAAATGAAGCCAAAATATCCCGGATACAAGCGCTGCCGTCTTGTGCTGGAGTTGTCATTTGGAGCCAGAGTCTGTGCAGTAGTGATCGGGCGGTGGAGCCTCGGTATCAAGTCCCCGCCGGACTCAATCAGGAGCAGGGCTCAGCTGTCAATCATGACGTTTCATCCCCTTTTTATTGCATCTAATAACTAATTAAAACCAAACTGATCAGAAAAATGAACACTTGAACAAACATCAGCGTGATGAGAACAACCTAAAATGACAGAAACCATCTTTGGGAAAAATGTATATGATGTGTACTTTCAGTTTTTAGTTGGGCCCATGTCCCATCTGCTAACATGGAGGGGGAGGAGTTTATGACCTATACTGCAGCCAGCCACCAGGGGGCGATTGAGATGTTTTGGCTTCACTTTTGGGGAGCTGTCATGTCATCCATGTTTATCGACAGTCAATATTTTTTTTACATGATGGAAAATTTGCAATATTGAGTGTAAGTTGCATCACCTGCCTTTAAATCTCTTGTAAACAGTCGCTACGCAGATGTATGAAATTTAGAAACACTAATAAAACTTCTCTTTTTTGCACAAAATATAATTTTCTTGATTTCTGATTCTCATAAAACCACCATCTGCAAAAGACCCACACACGATAAAAAGCAGGTTTTTTGGTGTGAAATTTAAGGTCTTGATATTTTTAACTTTTTTGATTATTTGTTAATGTGCAAATTAAACTTATTCATTATGATTTCCGCTCCTGTAAAAATCTAAATTAGGAGGATTTTTTTTCCAAAGCAGGGATTAGGCCGTTGACAGAAAAAGACTCAATTACCCACAAGCCCTGCTATGGCTGGATAAGCAATCAGAGTAAAGTGGGTCGGACGTAGACTGCAGGGCCTCCGAGGTTGTTCAGCATTTAAATACACTGACAGAACTTTAACTGCCATGAAGCTCTGTGCTTTGACTTCAATGGTGGCTGTTGTTCTCAGTGAAAACTGTCCCGTTCATGGGTTTCAGGTAAGAGGCTATGAAGTCGTTCAGTCCTTGTATGTGTTTGTGTGTTTTGACAGCGTGAAGCAGAGGAGCAGCGAGGGTTTGGAGGCGGCCAGGATGGAGCTGGAGGAGAGGGAAAAGGTCCGGGAGGAGCTGCATGGCGTCCAGGTTTGGCTGGAGGCTGCAGACGGTGTTCTGTCAGAGATGGAGCAGAGCTGCAGCACAGGGGAGCTTCAGGTGAGTCCTAATGAAAACGTTTTATCATTACTTCACAGCAAACCAGCAATGCATTTCTTTTTCTGGTAGAACAGTGTCTTTTGAGATGCTTCCATTTTGGTGGGAGTGTTTACATATTCATTAATGTGTACACACATTACTGTTGTTGTATTACTTCACAAGGACACACAGAACAGTATTAATACCTTCACATTGCAACAGGGCTTTCAATCTACCATCTTTTCTATGTAAAATTTAAACGTTTGAGTGGGTAAGTTTGACCAAAATATTCACCATTTCACATTGCTGCTTTGAATAACCGCCATGGTCTTGTATATGAGTTTTGAACTTCCTGTGGGAATAATGAACATGTAAGAGTCAGATTTTCAAAGGCCGATATAACGATAGCGATAGCCGATTAATTGGCGACATATGAAATTCGACACTGTTGGAAAAACTGTTGGAAATGAACAACCTTCATTTCATTATTTGAAACTGGATAAACTGTTGAATTGAACATCCAAGTCAAAGTAATTAATAAAAAACATGGAACTGATCAAACTAAGCAATTAAAAATCCAGGTGGGAGAAATTCTTCATTTTTTGAGCTATTATTTTCCCTCAAAATCAGTAATTCCAGTTGAGAAGTCGACTGATGGAGGCTGCACAGCCATCGGAGACGAATTCCAATTGCCAAACCAATGTACCTCTAGTTGTCACTGGTTTCGTCTCTCCCCTGTGTGAATCTACCTCAATCTTCTAACGGTTATCGGAATGCACAAAGTTGATTGGCTGAGTAGCATCAGGTGTGATAATTTAGAAAATATGAAATTAGTCTGTGAGTTTACTGGGTTTTAAGTGCCGTAAAGGCTTGAAATGCTGTGCTGGTTAAAACAGAAACACTGCATCAAAATGTAATTCCCAATAATTTATCGGTCATAGGTCCAGGTCCTGAGAGGACGTGTCTAGGTCCGGACCTGGATTGCGGTCCGCCTATTTAGTGACCTCAGGGGGATGAAGAGAGACCTACTGTTCGTACCGTTTGTTGGGTTTTGTGATTCCTGTCCCTGTGACGAAGCTAAAGTGGCCTCTCTGCTCTACTTGTTCAAGATTTTGTGTTGTGTTTAAAATTATTTTGATTGGCTGTATGGAGTAATGCAAAGATACGAGCATCAACATAAAACTAGAGATGTTCCGATACCATTTTCTTCCTTCCCGATACCCGATATCTGAACTTTGCCAGTACCGAGTACTGATCCAACACCATTGCATTAAAGAAATATATATATACAGTACGTATTATGGATGTGCTTGAAGTATCTTGCTGTTTATGGATATTGGCTTTTTGTGCATACAGGTGTGCAGGAAGCTGCTGGGAACTCGCATGGTCCAATTTCTAATAAATAAACTGATAACCGATCCAGCATTTTAGGCTGTAAACGATCACAGGTCATGTGATTTACAGAGCAGATATGTAAACTGTAGCAGAAAAAAAAATCACTGAATTTATTCCAGTTGGATTTGACCCCCCCTCCGGGACCCTCTGACCGACCTCTGGGTGTCTCCAGATCAGGAAGTTCTGACCTAAACGTCGCTGTGCGCTCAGAGCTCGAGTGCCTCTCCCTCCGGCCAGTGGAGTGTAAATAACGAGTCTATAATGAGACGGGACAGTTTCATCGTCTGAGCTGAAAACACAATGATGCATTTGTACTCATTGTCCCCAACATGAAAAAACATAGCAGCACATGAAACAATATCAGATCCTCAAACATCTCAGCAACTACACAGTGAAAATTAGGAATTATAAACATTATGGCCGTCTAATTACAGCTGGTAGCTAGCTTACAAATACTGTACATTACACAGGTTTGGTTTTGACTATAAAAACTGAAAAAAGGATGGAAAAAGTGGAAAATGATTCATTTATAATTCACATGGCTCCTCAGATCAGCAGCAACTTTTAAAACTAATGAATAAAGAGAAAGATGCAGCTGAGCGTGTGGTGCGAGTGTCCAGTAAATGTGAAACGTCTGAGTGGAACCGTTGGTTTGGCTTCAGGTCCGGTGGTGTTCAGTTGTATGAACCCACCAACCTTCAGAATCACTCTGCCCTTTGTCCTGAAACCTGAGCAGAGGCCAGCCTCTCCTCATCCACTCCTCAAACACACACACACACACACACACACACACACACACACATTTCCCCTTCCCTTTGCAGGCGGTCTGTGTTTTTGAAAGACCTGAAAACCCCCTCCATCTCCCCACAACCTCCCCCCATCACTCCCACTACCCTCACCCTCCTCTCGTACCAGACACCTTTTGTTCTGTGTTGTAAGTGGATCTTCCAGGTGGCCTGTGTAG
>JBBPCS010000156.1:234472-244730 GCA_037974645.1 Hollardia meadi
CATGGAGGGGGAGGGGTTTATGAGCTATACTGCAGCCAGCCACCAGGGGGCCATCCAGATGTTTTGGCTTCACTTCTCTTTGTTTAACAGTCAGTGGTTTTAACCAGGATGACTGTAGTTTAAGGTACTGATCAGTGTCTGTGCTGGTGCCAACACGGAAAGTTACTCTCGTTCTACATTTTGAATCAAAACTTCTCTCAAGACACGCCCACTAGCCAGAGCTCAATGAATGCCGTGCTTTAAACCAAATGCAGAAGTGGTAGGTGTGTAACAATTCACAAAACTCAACGTTTGATTCAGTATGTGATGGGAAAATTTATATAAAATGGAAAATTTAAGGCCAGTTTTTCTGCCCCAAAAGCCAATCAAGTAGGCTTCAACAGTTAATTTACATTAAATAAAATGTAGTAAGTTTCAAGATGGAGTGTTCTGTGACCGTGTTTATTCTTTGGGTGTGCAGTGAGCTGCAGACGGAGGCACTGAGGCGGCAGAGATTTGAGCAGAAATGTGAGAGCTGGATGTCTTTCCTGCAGAGGATGGAAGATAGTGTGGCTGTAGACGTGGCTGGCTCTTACGCCGGCCTCAGGCAGCAGCTCTGTACGCACAAGGTATCGTACATGATTCACTGACAGACTTTAGAAAAACACCACTAGCGCACAGTGATGTAACCCCGACCCCTCCTCGTGTTTCAGCGCTTTCAGACTGAGCTGTCCATCGGACACCAGATCCTTCATTCGGTTATCGCCGAAGCTCTTCACCTGCTGCAGAAAGGAGAGGTGGAGGACAGGTAAAATCACACTCGCTGCTTTGAGTAAAATAAAGAGGGCGACACACACAGATTTGTTTGATATTGGATGGATTTTCATGAATTTTGTGCAGATTTTCATCGTCTCCAAAGACTGAATTCGACTTTCTTTAGTCGCTTTTATCTCGTGCAATTAGCAGGTCGAACATTCCACTAAGATACCTCCCAACTAATGGACAAATTCCTGTCAGCCTCAGCTGTACTTTGAGAGAACAGCTTACATGCTAATAGGCTAAAACGTTAGCATGTTACACTGAGCACATGTTCATAAAGAGGAGTGTCACTCAGAAGATCTGCAGGAATAAAAATGGACACTTGACACTTAAATTAGTTCTACCTTAAGCACAGAACAGATAAAGTGCAACGGGCAACAGAAAAAGCTACATATTCCCCATTTTTATATTGTTTCAGTCACAAGGCTCACCTAACATGCTACAAGTTACTAGCTAAATATGTTAGCATGTTAAAATGAATGTGTAAAATTAGCAATATGTCCCCACGATGCTCTAAATACTTCATACTTATCAATTTTTACATGCTAACTGTAATGCATGTTAACATGCTAATATTAGGTGTTAGCATACTTACAAGCTACAGTGCTAAAACATAGTACATGCTAATGTTTCATGCTAAACAAAAGCAGCTAGCATAAATGGTTTTGTAGGCGGAGGTCACGACGTTTTTGTTAGCCTAGGCTAACGTCCTTGTAAAATAGTTTGCTAGCTTAAAACTTAACCTTTCTAACCTTGCTTACATTGACTGTTATCAGTATTTTTCAGCTAATAACTCAAGTTTCTTTGTACTGGCCTTTGTAAAGTACTGTAATTTGTGCCATTATCCATTAAAACAATCTTTTATTTACAAAATATCTGAACTTGAATGACATTTAACTGTGTTCATGTATCCAGGAGTGACTTCATCCTGAAGCTTGCCCAGCTCCGGGAGCACTGGCAGGGGGCGGTGCAGCGGGCGGACCAGCGGCGCTCCCTGGTGGAGGGGCTGGTGAAGCACTGGCACCTCTACAGGCGCAGCCTGAAGAAGCTGCAGAGGTTCCTGTTGGATACGCAGACCCTCCTTCCCCCCGCCGGACCGGCCCGCTGCAGCCTGCAGCAGCTCCGACGCTCCCTCCAGGACCTCCGGGTGAGACAGATGATGACAGAGCTGGAATATCAGGGAAAATTCCAGACAGGGAAAATCTGGACATTTTTAAATATTTTGATTGAGTTAGTTGACATGAAGTCACTTTTACAGGTACAAAAAACTGGCTTAGTGACCTTAAAATTGTACTTGCAGTAAGTGAACCAGAAATCAGACAGTTTTTACGTATATTGTCAGTTAAAAGTTCCCTGCAGAGAGCGGATGGTCTGTAAAATGCTCGTTCAGATTAAAACCCGAGGGGAAACAGCTGCCTGACGGCTGATTTAAGAGAAAGAGCCGAGTGCTGCTGATTATATTTACATCAGAAGACAGACGAAAGAGACGAGGAAGAGAGTTTCCATTCTGATTCTTTCTGAGCCTTTGATTACCCTGAAAAGATTAGATTTGAATTGATTGAAGAGAAGATAAACAAATCGATGTTCTTCAATAAAAAGGACCTTCACTGAAGGATCACAGAACAGCTCAGGTTTCTTTCTGTCCTCCCTTCCTCCTTTTCTCCTTTTTTAAAATAATCTTTGACCTCTTCCATCGTCCGTCCTCAGCACACAGAGCTGTTGTTCCAGCGTTATCAGTCCAGTTTCATCCACACTCTGGACGTCGGCCGGCAGCTCTTCTCCATGGGGGACGAGGAGACCCAGAATCAGCTGCAGACGGATCTGGGAACCCTGCAGGAGGAGTGGGAGAACCTCCACAGCCTGCTGGGCCGGAGGATGGACCTCACCGAGGCCATCGTCAAGGTACTCCGTCACCCCCCCCCCCCCCCCACCAGATTTAGTCTGGACTTAAAGATCAAGGTCCTGGTCTCGGCCTGGAATCAAATTTTAAAGGTCTGTTCTCAAGGCGAGAAAGAATGTCATACGTTCACTTGTTCCATCTTCAGAAATGTGAAGTTTCGCTGCTTTAATCTGCTTTTTGTTGATGTAAATTTAATGTTTTCTTTTTAGCATCCAGGCAATTATGATTTGCATTTTCACTCTTTTCTGAAACTTTATAGCCAAATGATTCACATGAAAAATCGTAATAATTGGTAATTGCAGCCCTAATTTTATTAAGAATGCTTAAGAATTTTATTCCAACATTACAATACAAATATAATTTTTTTAAAAACCTGCAGGAAAACTTGTGAAATTAAAAAATATTTGTATTCATATATTCTGTAAGTTTGAATGGGAAAGAAGGAATATGTGTCATTTTAAGGATTTTAACAATATAGTGTTTTATATACATCTTAAAACATGTCTGGAGGGGAAGTAAAAGTATTAATACCACACTGTAAAAATACTCTGTTAAAAGTGAATGTGCCGCATTGAAAATGTTACTTAAGTAAAAGTATAATCAGGAAAATGTACTTAAAGCATTAAAAGTTTTACTGTCGTTTATTTTGTCCAACCAATAGAGCAAACTTTATTATACTATTAAAAAATTAAATTAAATGATTAAAAGCATTCGAGAAGCTGAAATGACGAAATGTTTTCGTATGAAAAAAATCACTGGAATCTTTATCAAAATAGCTGCCAATTAATTTTCTGTAAATTAATGAATGAATAACCGTATTCGCAGCTGTGTTTGTACATTTTTTACATGTTTTATATACAAACATCTTAATTTGTAAAGCAACTGAAGCTGTCAGATAAGTGTAGTCCTCTGAAGCGTAGTGGAGTAGAGGTAGAAAGTAGCGTGACAATACTCGAGTATCTGACTTGAGTACTTTGTCACCTTCCACCACTTAAAGACTCATTACAGTGTGATAAAGGGGGAGTTGGGAAGGAGCTTTACTACATAATCAATACTGCAGGTATCTGATGATGCAACTCTGATGCAAGAGTTGAGTTTTTGTTTATTGATCCTGGACGGACACCTGACTGACTGTCCTCCATCTGTCCCCTGATGGTCTCTGTTAGCCTGAGAGCGGCCCAGTTAATCCAATCTGTTCTAATTAATGACAACAGACACGTTTAGGAAGCCGGAGACGAAGCAGTGCGATGCCTCTCTCCTCGTTCTCAAAGCCAATCAGCTTTGATCTGTGTGATTAAAGTGTTTTTTTGTTTGTTTTGTTTGTCTCAGAACTGGGAGCGCTGCGAGGCCGGACTATCAGACAGCATGCTGCAGCTGAAGGACATGAAGACCAGACTGAACCAGTCGATGTCAGAGAGCGACGATGAGCTGGAGGGCGCCGAGAAGTTCGACAAGGTACACAAACATTCGCTCACACATATTTGATATATCTTATCATACACAAGATATATGACTGTACAGATTTATCACACAAAACATTCAGTGGAGCCGCTGTGGAGGCAGCAGCAATCTCATTGGCTGAGTTAAACCTCAGTGGGAGGAGCCAAAGGCTGGTTTTCTGACGAGGTATCTTGGGACGTCAACCAGTGGGATTATTTCTGCTTCCAAAGAAGCTCCGACTCTTTTCTGTGACGTCAAAAATGTTTCACCTTTTCTAGTCATTTCTGTCGTGGCACTGAGATATAACCACCAGGGATTAACCAATACGATTATTAGTCATCAACGAGACTGTAAAAATAAAAATCTTAGTGTCAAACTAAGAATAACCAGAGGTGGAATGTAACTAAGAAGTACAATTTACTCAAGTACTGTACTTTACGTCATTATTTCATTTTTTTCTACTTTCTACTTCCACTCCTCTACATATATTTTATTATCTTTAGGTACTCGTTACTTTGCTGAGATCACAGAGTGGTGACTACAGTCAGAGAGAAGATGCTGCATCAGAGCCAAAGTAGCACATTTTTTAAAAAAATCCCCAATTCCAATCAGAAAAATGCAGAATATGTCGATCTGTCGTATCCACAGTTTGAGGCAGTTATTAACATGGTTAAGAATTACTTAAATTTTCATTTTCATTGAAAAGTACCTGGAATTTTTGAAAGAATCAAATATTTTTTAAATTAATGTTCACCCAGATGTTATCCGCCTCCTCTGTAGTGAACAGTGTCCTCGTGTGATGACAACAGTTCAGAAAATGTTCCAGAACATCGAGAAAAACAAGAGCAGAAAACGCAAAAGTGAACATAAAGAAAGCAACAAAACTACAGAGTGGACGAAAACATGAATCTCTCACAGACACCTTATAGAGTTGGTTTTCCCTGAATAACAAATCAAAGGGACTATTTTTTATCAGTTTGAATGTTTCCAGGAATTATTACATCATTGACAACCAGACTGCAATGAAGAGTTTAAATAAATAGTTATATATTTTGGGAAAACACGCCTGTTTACTTTCTTAGAGGAGAAAATCAACCACTCTCACGTCTGTACACTTGCTGTGAAGATAGAGCCAGGAGACGGTTACTTTAGCTTAGCATAAAGACTTGAAGCAGGAGGAAACAGTCACTAAATACGCCAGGAAGTCACTGCTGATAGCCCAAACCACAACTCGTCCTTTTTACACTTTATTACAGACTAAACTAACAAGACGTGTTAATTAGAGAGCTTTAGAGGTGCTGGTAGACAGATTCTGTTCCCATTGTTTCTCGTCTTCATGCTAAGCTAAGCTAACGCTCTCCTGACTTCATGTTTAACAAACAAATATGAGAGTGGTATCGATTTTCTCATCTAACTGTCGCAGAGCTGCGACGTGTCGTCGATTAATCGATCAGTCAATCGAAAAATGTCAAACGTCTGCTGGTTCCAGCTTCAAAGTCAGGATTTGCTGCCGTTTATGATAAAGAAGAAAAGGTTGGAAAACAGAAGAAAGTTGAACACGTCACTTTTGGCTCTGGGAAATTGTGATGGGAATTTTTTCACAATTATTAACAGTTTAAAGACTCGTCAAAATAATGAAAATAATCATTGTTTCTTGTCAATAAAGTGAATAAACGTATTTCCCAAAATGTCAAACTATTCTTTGGAGGTTTCAGGTGTTTCACTCTACTGTGTGTTTAACTGATAACTTTCTTTCTGACAATAACAGTTATTAAAAAGACAAGAGTCTAATCTATTGATACGAATATTATATCTTACATATTTATGGAACTTGTTACAGTATTAGTGGCCTGTGACAGTTCCACATTGTCCTACAGGCAGCAATATTCAAAACAAACAGAGCGAAAACTGTCCTTTTCAGAGTATAATAAGTGTAAATAATGATCTCTAGACGCAGAGTAAGAAGAAGTGGAAGAACTGGAACAGACTTGTAGCCTTCAGGTACTTTTTAGGGGTAAATAAACACTTAAAGTTCCCAGAGAGCAAAGCCAAGTTTGAAACAGGTTTGGCTCCACTCATCCTCTCTGACCCATCACAGCCTTTATCCTCCCCCCACCTCCCCCCTCCACTGTCACCCCTCCCCCGGCCTGCAGCCTGTGGCCCTTAATCCTCTCTGGGCGGGGAGAAAGAGAGAAAAGAGTGACATGGAGGAAGAGAAAGGGGGCCGGGCGGAGGCAGACGTTAGGGAGTAGCTGTGGGAGAGAGCTGCGGAGGGCGTCCCTGACGGTCTTTGTTGTGGTGGCCGGTGTGTTATGGTATGCAGGAGAACGAGGACTCCCTGGAGGACTGGGCCGAGAGCCTGACGGAGCTGAGCACCATGAAGACGGACCTGTCCCAGTACATCATGGCCGACGACGTCCTGCTGCTGCAGGAGCAGGTGGAGTACCTGCACTGTCAGTGGGAGGAGCTCTGTCTGAAGGTTAGTCAGCTGGGTCTGAGGCAGCTTCTCCTCCAATCACAACCTCTTTACAAGAAGCTGCTTCTGCTCTTCATCTCACTTTGTTCCTTATAATGTTTGAAACAGTCTCTTCATTTCACCGGGATCCTGATGATGGGACCCTCTCTAGACTTGTTGCTTGTGGTTTACATGATGTCGACTTTTAATTTAACGGAACATCAACTGAGTGTCTTAAATGTGCAAAATAGGCAAATCATGACAGAGTAAAGTTTGAGTTCACCAGACTATGTTTTTAAAATCTTGTGTCTGTTATCTGGCTTAAACAAATTCAGTTTAAACTCCCAGGAAAGTACTTTTGGTTGAGAGTGAATGAGACGAAGTGTCTTCTTCTTGTTCCAGCTTGTTATTGAAGTCGTACCTTGTTTACAACGAGTGAAATATTCAACCCAAGACTTTTGTTTTTGTGGCTGCTCCATTCAATCAAACTGAAATGTTCTCGATGTCTCAGGCATCATTTTATAGATATGTTCTCTAATTTTTGGGGTATCTTTCGAAACTTTCGGTCTTCCACTAACGTTTAAACTAAAATCTTGTGGTTTTAAACTGGTATCGTCTGGTGGAACAGTTGCTTGTATTTTAAGTTAAGTTAAATCAAACTAAAACTGGTGCACAGATCCATTTTTGGGGGCAAATGATGTCTTATTAATCATGTTTTGGAAGCAGAAAGAGTTCATGTGAAACACAAACTTTTCATTCTTTGGGGAAGCTTTTCTAAAATCTCTCCTGTGTTTCTTTGGTTTCACCTTATACAAACTAACTGTAGGACTGCTGGTTATGGAAAGTTAATTATTGTGTTTTGTCAGTGAGTGTTTGTGTGATTTGGTTCAGGTGAGACGAAGAGAGCGAGGGAGGGGAACTTTAGGGCAGCAAATAAATGCAGAAAGTTAATTTCCTCAAACAAATCGAAGCTTGTTTTTGAGCAGAGTTCTTCAGTTCTTCACTGTTTGAAGTCTAAGCCTTTAATGAGGAGTTAAGTTCATAAGTCTTATGAGTCTGTTTAGGGAGACTGAGGAGACCAACAGGTCTGGGTGGGGGTGGGTGGGTGGTGAGGGGTATTGTGGGGATGGGGGAACAGATGGTGGCAGGAGAGAAATGTTGTAATGAGCTGAGAGGAAGAAGAGCTTTTGTATTGAAATGAGTGTTTGGGGGAGGGGGGAGTCTTAGTGATCAGACCAACTTTTACTGTCTTTGTGTTTGTCTCATCACACCTCCCATTAAAAGTGTCCGATCGTACTGGAGGTGGGAAAGTTAACTGAGAAATATTACAAGTATTATGGTTCAATGAGGTTCAACACAGCAACGGTGTTCGTTTTTTAAATTATGGTCCCATTCAGACCCCATTTGGCTTCTCAAAGTCAAGAATCCGTCTTTGGTAGGACTGGTCCTTGGAAGTCAGGTCCTCCAGAGGCTAGCTGAGACTCCTTCCTAGCATTCAGAGAAAACATAATGGAACAAGCTAGCGAGTGTGCGTCATTGTGTTGTCTTCTTCTTCTGGTGTCTTATGGTGGTTGGAGAACAGCTTTTAGGTGCATTACCGCCACCCTGGGACTAGAGTGTGGATTGGAACGGGTCTTATTACGTCTCTTAAGTCCATTTTTCCCCCAAAATTTTAATATAGCCCTATACTGGCAATAAAGGCAAACTAAATGCTTCATAGTGGTAGTCCACAAACCAATGGGTGACGTCACGGTGGGTTTGAACGTCTCACTCAAGCTCTCTTTTTTCATTCTTCGTACAACTACTTCACTCCATTATTCTCATATTTAACAGATTAATTGGTGTGTCCCCCCCCCCCCCCTCTCTGTGATGAGCCTAGAATAGGTAAATAGGTATAGACACATTTCTATTTATTACTCATGATGATTTAAGTAGTTGCGTGCAGCATATTTTCCGCCTCACTCTGGGGTGCAAACCCAGGATTCAAACTGTGGGGGAAAACACCCCCCATCAAGGGATCATGATTGAGCTCATCATGACCTGGCACATCAGAATAAGGCGAAGAAAATGCCGTCAATGTGTCTACCTAAAAAATAATAAAGGATGACGGCTGGCAGATATCTTTCTCGTTAACTTTCCCTCCTCCAATAAAGAGCTATTTACAAGAACTTTTAATTAGGCACGCAGCTTATTCAGTGTATTTTGGTTTTAACTGTTATCTTGCGAAGCCCTACACATTTTCAGGATGTCAAAGTAATTAACTATCAGTAAAACTTCAGTATGATTCAGCTGCACTTTTATTTTGCATATGAAGTCAGAACTTTTATACCTGATTTGTGTTGTTTCTGGCTTAATTTAGGAGCAGTTGGTTTGAAAACTAAAATGAAGCATGCCTCTGCATCAGTAATAATAAGACACAGATCAGGCAAACACAGTATCACTAAGCATCTTAAAGCAATAGAGCTTATTTCATTTCTTTCATCCAATCCTCTTTGTGTCAGGTGTCTCTGCGTAAACAGGAGATCGCGGATCGTCTCAACGCCTGGATCATCTTCAACGAGAAGAACAAGGAGCTGTGCGAGTGGCTGACGCAGATGGAGAACAAGGTGGCGCACAACTCCGACCTCAACATCGAGGAGATGGTGGAGAAACTCAAGAAGGTAGGAGGCTGCAGCAAAGACACCATGTGAGAACGATACTGAAACCAGTGGGTATAATGGTTTGAAGGTTGGACTAACGTCACTTCACACGTTTGGATGGCTGTAAATTCATCTTCCACAGAGCTGAAGTTTACTGTGTGAACGAGACACTTCACTGATTGGTGTAAAACACGAACTAAACTGAGAAAGATGTGACTTCAATCTGGCAAGAGAGGAAACCTGTGAAAAATGACTTCAAAGTTGGTTTTATTTTTGGTCTCATTTGTCTGTTTTTTGTTAGCAGGATTTCTTAAAAACTTCAAAATATTTGATAGAATCTGGTAGAAAGTTAGGACATGAGCCAAGAAACAAGAGATTAGATTTTGGTGCTTTATATAAAAAAAAATATGTTTTGATGAAAATCCAGATAGAGTTTAGAAATCTCAACATTTCTTTATAGTTAAAATAATAAATTTAGAAGTCAGTTTGAGGGATAAATATCTACATTTTACAAGTCTCCTTTACAGAGAGCATGAAGAAAAGCCTCTAAATATAAGGGAGACAAATATGTGGTATAAATAGATCAATAAAATAACATACACTTGCAATGGTAGGCTAAACACTGGAAGGCACATTTATGAAACGTGAGAAACAGCGATCTTAGTCAAAGATCTTAAATATAAATATTTCTGGGACCAGAGCGGGTGAATTTTTGTCACCAGGATTATGCAAAAACTACTTTATGGATTTCCACTAAACTTGGTGGAAGGATGGAGCATGGGCGAAGGAAGAACCCATTCGATTTTGGCTTGGATCCAGATAAGAGGGCGGATCCAGGACTTTTTAATCTCTCTCTTTAACATTGCAAGATTTTTCCACATTTTCATAAATTTTCCAGGGAATAATGCATGGATCTTGATTTTAAAAAAACATTTTTAAATTTTAACATGATTTAAACATGTTTTCATAGGGGGGTAGTCTTTTCCTGGCTGCTGTACGGTAACAAATAGAAACCTGCAGCTAGCA
>JBBPCS010000157.1:0-13757 GCA_037974645.1 Hollardia meadi
CACACACACACACACACACACACACACACACACACACACACACACACACACACACACACACACACACACAGTCTCTGGCAACCCTTCTTAGCGACACGAGCAGCATGGCTCTATGGGGACAGTGATGTTGATGATCCTTGACATTTGTGGTTTTTAGTGAAATATCTCAAAAACAATGGATTGCCATGAAATTTACTCGAGACATTCGTGTTACCCTCAGGATGAACCGTTGATGAAACTTTAAATTTGTCCAGTACTTTTGTTTATGACCAAATAACCAGAAAACTGACATTCCCATCAGACTCGGACGTACTTCTCAGAATGCTAACACACTAAATTAGTATGGTGAACATGGTAGACATTACGTGCCAAACATTACCATGTTATCACTGTGACTTTGAGTAAGTTAGCATGCTGACGTTAGCATTTAGCTGTAGGCCTACAGCCTCATAGTTGCTAGCATGGCTGTAACTTTGTCTTTATCTCATAAATATTATGTATACAATTTGTTTTTCTACATTTACATTTTATTCACTAGTATGTATAAAGTAAATACACAACAGATCCTAATTTCATGTGTGTTTTGTATTCCCTGGAAGGCTTGTGGCTGGGTCTCCTTACATGCGTTGTCCTTCAGACGGGTTTTTTCCTTGTTCTAATCTTCAAACTCAACTGGAAGAAAGTCACACGCAAGGTAATCTTTCTTTAAACCACGCATGGCATTTAAACCTTTCCAGTATTGAGAGCAGGGTTGTCATCATCAAATGAAATCTTCTATTAGGATTATTTTATGTTGCAATGAAACTCCATCATGAGTCACTCATCAGTAAATTCTGGCATCTCTGCAGCATGTTCCCAATTTGGGATCAACATGGCTGGTATTACTCACAAAGTCTATTTTTGTTTTGTCAGGTTCTGTTGTTTTTTGTATAGCTTTCTAAGTTATCTCTCTCAACTCATTTACACAAAAAAAACCCAAAACAAATGTTAATTGAATTCTTTTTCAAAGAAGAATGGAGGTTAGGCGTAAATACAGACCTATTTATTTTTGGATTGTGGGTAACTGTGTTTTTTATGTCTCATGAGGCTCACTAATGTGTTTTTAGGCTCAACAGCGAGCTGGAAAGAAAGTGGTGGTGATACCAAAGCGTCCTGCTAGTATAGTGTTGAATGAAGCGATGGTGCCTGACATCTCTGACTGCCCAAATACAGTAAGTGCATATATACAGTATGTGGGGTGTAGTTAAGCAGGTTGTCCTAACTTCCTTCTTTGTGCTAGTTTTATCATTACTTGAGTTACTCACATATTGATTAAAGGCAGTATCTTTGCACCCTGAAGGCCCAGTTTGACGGTGACGAAGCCCCTAAAGCTGATGGCTACAGTCCAGTCAACACCCAGGATCAGGAGCTAAAAGCGGGTCATGAGGCTGAGGGCAGCAACCCAAATGCAGGCGGGACTGGGGGGGATGCTGAGCAGAGCAAAAATACTTCAAACACCAAACCTCAGGCGCTGCTTTCTGTCACTCAGCTGATCTTGCGCCGGGGACTAACCTTCTTGGTTTCAGTTCTTATTTTGGCCATAGGTGTTGCTTTCCACATTGGGTTCCCTGTACCGGAGCCCACTGCCCAGAGCAAGACCAACCTCACCCTGAACTGGGCTAATGACTCCACTCCTACACCACTGGCTCCACTGGACTTCACCCTAAACCTCTGAACTTATCTTTGACCTCTGAATGTAGCCATCTAGTGGCTGAAAACAGTTCACACTATTTAGATCTCCTAGAGAGAAAAGTGTTAAATTCCTGTCTTAACTTTAGTCTACTCATTGACTTGGGTTGCTACTTTAAAAAAATAAATAAAAAATGACATCTTGAAATGGGCGTTGGCTCTGTCCTGTGTAGAGAAAAAGATGTCTCAGTTCTGCACTGGTGAGAAAATCCCCCGAAAGCTGGAAGCAATATTAAATGAGACTGACAGGATCAACAAAGTTCTTGTCACAAAGATCAAGCTTTAACCCGCTCAGCCTGAGATGCTCAACTGGGACTACAAGACACGTCATAAATCCCTCACTAAGAGGCCGCGGGGGCATCAAGGAACAAATGTTCTTCCACTGATAGTTTTGATTTTTTGTACCTATGCTTGTCTAGATTTCCATATTGCACTGTGATATATATTTTCTTTCTTACTGACCTTAAATGATTTTCTCATGTTTTAACTTTATAAGATTGACATGTATACATGTAAATATGTAATACACAGTTTAACTATGTGACCAGGCTATTCCTTACTGTAGCGTCTTCCTGTATCTCTGCCACTCTGCTCTGACAGGGGTGGTTCACAAAAAAATAAGCTAGTTATTTCTTACTGTATATCTATGGCAAATATTATAATGTACTGCTGTATGATAGCACCCTAATCAATAAAAACCAAATTTAAAGTGAATGACAATGAAACTAACTGCAGGGAAGCTCATGCAGAGTGGACTCTAAAATCCAAAATATTTAGTCTGTAGTTTAAACTCTATTTTCTAGGTTCTTGTAAATGTGCTGTTCAGTGGAAGTGGACTCTTTAATCAAAAATTAAACCACCAATTGTTATAGTAGGTCCAGCTGTTGATGTCACAGCATCCAGCGGTCATCATACTGACCTGGCAGAAAATGCTACTCTTGAGCATGTCGTCTTATCAGAGAAGACTTCCACTTTGGCAGACACGTTACATAAAACTGCACAAACAGAAGAAGCACCAAACTCAAGTCTCATAAACGTCACAGAGATTTACAGATATCACCTGATAAAAGCACAGTGGTGAGGGGAGTACTGAGGCAACCACTGTGTCAATTAAATTTGGAGGCCAAAGTTCTATTTTGCAGTGTTATACATTATGACTTTTATGAATTTTTTTTAGATGTTAAGTATACACGCTATTTGGATTTGTTGAAGAACTTGTTGCACAATGAGTTGGGAATGGTTAAGGTTTCTCATGATGGTTAATAAGAACTCAAAAGACTCAGTCATAACAAAGGTTTGTCATTAAAGGTGATAGAAAGCCTTGTTTCATAGCTGATTCATGATAAAACAATGATTTCGCCCTTCAATATGGCACTTGATGTTAAATGGCAACATTACTGACTTCAATAAATTATGTCATACTCTTTGTGATTGGTCAAAGCCAATGAGTGCTGAAGATTTATTTTACATCACATATACGCCATACTAACAGTAGTAATCGTTCACATATATAAAGACAAAGGACAGCTCCCCAAAAGTGAAGCCAAACACCCTCTGGTGGCTGGCTGAAGTATAGGTCATGAATCCCTCCTTCAATGTTATCAGGTAGAACATGGGCGAGACTAAAAACTCGAAGTACGGACATGTCAAATAAATATTTCTCAAAGATGGTTTCTGTCAATTTAGGTAATTCTTATCACGCTGATGTATGTTCATTTTTCTGATCAGTTTGGTTTTAATTAGTTATTTAGTGCTATATAAAGGGGGTGAAATGTCATGACTGACAGCTGAGCCCTACTAGCGAATAAGTAAGTGTGTGTGTGTGTGTGTGTGTGTGTGTGTGTGTGTGTATCGTGTGTATCCATTGCCCGATCACTACCGCGCAGACCAATTGATGTCACCAGCGCAAGATGGCAGCACTCATATTCAGGATTATTGGCTTCATTTTTGTACAGTGGGAAGAAGTGGAGACGCGTTGAACATTTTAACCACTCAGTCTGCAAAGCCCTCTTAGAATTTGTGCATATAGCAATTAATTATGTCTTTCACTAAAACGATATGTGATATGATTAGCTGAAGTAATAATTTAACTGAATTCCAGAGATTCTATTTTAGTGCATGGTGACACAGCCAAGAAGCTGATATGAGATTCCTTAAGCTACTGTGTCACAAGTTCGAGTCAAACGGCACTGACAGCAAATCTTTTTGTTAATGATGCCACAGCATGTTACTGATTGCAGTCTCTGGGGGAGAGCGGGCCAAGATTACAGTCTCTGTGAGGAGCCTATGGCAATGTCTCCGCTGATGAGCAAGACTGAAGCTCAGACGACGATGTAACCATGAATCAAGCCTTATTTACATGTTGAATAACGATTAATTAATATGCAAGTTTTTAAAGTGGCGGTTGCAAACTCAGTCGGTTGCAAGTCAGTGCTGATGTCAGTTTGGGGAGTGCCGTGGCTTGTGGGTGCACTGGCCAGAGTGGAGACCTTTATAAACAGATCTAATGTGAAAGCTCTTTAGACTCTATCACCTAGTGACATGAATAAACAAGAATAAGTAGTGGTTAGTCTGCACCTCGCAAGGAAATAAATCTCTTCAGGAGACCCTGACTGTGGCCAAAATCCAAACATGAAAGGACAAAATTCAAATTCTTTCCACTGAAAATACATCTGTAGGTGAGAAAAGGAAAAAAAGAGAACTGTGAATTTCCTTTTAGCATATTTAGCAAAAATATATGTTATTTGAGGCTAAATGAAATACAATGTGATAGAGATTAAATGCACTTTAAACAAAGAGTTGAAGAGGTGATGTGCCACAGGCTTTCCTTATAACTTGTGCCGTTGTCCATTGTCTGCTTGACACTAACGTGACCTGGTCGCATCTCAAGCAGCACCTACACATTATGTTTTCATAGAACAGATATAGTTCCACATTTTTAGGAAATACACTTATTTCTAGGGATGCACGATATGGATTTTTTTCAGCCAATACCAATAACCAATAATTACCTGCTTCTTATGGCCGATACTGATAAGATAACCGCTAATTTCACATTTTTGTATTTTAAAAAGAGTTTAATATATTTATCGGCTAATATATGCAGATACCGATATAGACCGATATAGCTGGTTGGGCCAATATCGGCCAATAATTTGCTTATTTTCTCTTCTGGTGGACAGTTAGATGAGAAGATTGATAAGTGAGTTCTTGAGGTGCTGGTAGATGGATCTGTTTCAGTTGTTGTGCAATAGTCTTGTATTTCACAGACATGAGCGCTATCAATCTTCTCATCTAACTCTATTTCAGAAAGCCAATAGTATATTCTATAATGTTAAGCCATTGTTTCTGTAGAGAAACGCCATACATATACGGATTTCAGACCATCATACGTCGTTAATTATTTGCTGTTGTACCAGGATGAATTCTTTATTTATGAGCAGGCTATAACTGTGAAGCCAAGTATGTACTGTATCTGCTCCTGCACAGTGTGAACAGGTGGTTGATTTGCTCAGTTTAACATGTCTTCATCCAGCCAGCATATTGCAGAATGAGCGTACAGACATTTCAATATCGCCAAATTTGGCAACACAGATCAAAGGACAGAAAAATAAACTACCAGAAAAACAGCATCTTTTTCTGTCTTTGATGATGAAAGCACACATCCACAGATGTGCTGGCTGTCACCTAAATATAGCATTTAATCATGCTATTACTAATTGTAGAATTCATTCAGACAACATATTTCACAATGAGAAGAGATATTTTGTCAGTGTCTTGATTGGAGCCCATCTTATACAGCATGTTTTTATTTAAAGGAGACATGTCTATACAGTATTTTCTCAGCTATGCTCTTCATTGGGTGTTTCATTCATATCATATTCACTTTTCAAAACGTGACGAATGTAAAAACTCCAGTAGTGACTGTGTTTGATCTATTAAATAGTTGGAAGCAACAAAGAGCTCAAAAAAGAACGACACAAAAATGCTGTTATAATAGAACTCCTATTGGAAGATACTGTAATTTAAAGACAATCCCTTAAGTATGCAGTATTGACAGGAAATAAATTAATAATGAAAGTGAATCTGAACTCGTTCAACTTCAACATTTAAGTTTTGTGCAAAACATTCCATTTAGGTAATGCAATTACAGAACATTTTAATACTCAGTAATTAACAATCATTCTAATGCAGCTCATCTCCCATCATTAGTGGACAATAAATGGACTGAAACTTTGTAAATGTGGGAGTATGGAATGGAAATTTGTCATTACAAATTGCTGCAAATGGACCAAGAGGGAAGCAACTTCTTCTTTTTGTCGCTTGAACTTTTAACACCCAAAATTGTGAGTACAGGCAGAACATCAACAACATATTATGGTAAATATTTTTCTGTCGATTGTAGGTGTCTGTTTATTGCGCGTGTACATATTTTGCCTATGTGACGTGCTTTACTGCTAAACACGAGGATGCATCTCGACTCTCAAGAGGCGAACTTACAGTGCTTTGTTTCGTGCTGCCCATACGTGGTCAGAATGGTCACTCGTCTAACTCGAGCAGTCTGGTGAGCAGCTCGGCGATGAAGACTCCAGCAGCGAGGATGACAAACATAAGCAGCACAGAGAGGCCACGTCGTACCACCAGCTGCCTGACTGACAGAGCCCCATCATCTGATGTCTGCTGACCGGCATCGAGTGCTTCCAGCTTCCCCTCCACTGGACTCAAAGAACTGGATCGATTGGTCTCTATGTGGGCCTGTTTCTCGTTGGAGTCCAAGGCTGGGAGGGAAAGAGTATTAATTGTGCAATAGTTCATGTACACATGTAGCTGTAGGTAAATTGACTTGTGATTACCCTTGTTGTCTATCCCAAAGATCTTGTTCCTCTCTGTACTGTTGACTCCTGCTCTTACCAGTGCCTGTTCAAAAATATTTAACACAACAACTATATTACGTTTTCTTAGATTTAAAAGACATAAAAACATGCTGCGATATTGGCTCACATGCTGTCCACATATTTGAACTCAGTTATCATAATTTTAGTCTAAGTAATTGAATTGGTTAAATTGTTTCTGTGACACAGAATGTCTCCAGTTGGGTTACTCACCTCTTCAGTGGCTTTCTTCCAGTTTAGCTTATACAGGAAAACTGTAAAAAATGCAGCCTGAATCGAAACGCAAATTAAAAACCCTAACCACAGTCCTGCAACAGAGAAGAGGGCAGTTTATTAGTTTGAGTGGAAACATGAATAGTTTGTCACTTAGTATTTATGTATGTATCTGTCCTCACCTACGATGCCCATTTTGACAGGGAACATCAAAGACACTCCAATGGGGAACCCAATGAAGTAGAAACACACTAAGTTGCACACAGCCCCAATCGTTTGCTTTCCTGCCCCCCTGACAATACCTCCTGTCACAGCCTGTGGAGGTTAAAAAGGAGAAGTCAGGCTTATTTTGCTCAGCAGGAGGGATAAAGTGACTTCTACGGCAAAGATTCTCACCGCATAGGCCTCGGCAACATGGATGAAACCATACATTTTCATGATATCAGCCACCCTCTGGATAATGTCTCTAAAAGCAAATACAGATATAGTGAAATTTTAACAGGTGAGTGCAAAGTTCATTGAAATATATCTACCATGTGTCAGGTAGTGACACACACACAAAAAACCCCCCTCAGTGTCCTCTGAAGTTAATACATGATGAATTACACTTTATATGAGCTGTCTGTGTGAGGGACTGACTGTTAGCTATTGTTCCAGAGGTAAGAAAACACAAACCAATGAATGTTACATACAGAAGGTGTCAAAATCTGTACTCACTTTTCTGTGGTGAAAATGTAACCAATGACATCCTTAGAGACACCAAGACAAGCTCCAATGAAACATGAGGCAGTAACTGAATTTGGAATAAGAAACAAAATGTTGTTAGACAATAATGGTAAAATATAGAAATTCATATTGTGGACAGAGTGACAGAAAGGAAGAGAGCAGAATATCTAAATTGACAAACATGGCACATGACTTAGGAAAAGATTTGGTTTGTAGATCAGAGGAACAGATCCGAGGAGGAGATTTACCAGGCTACATATTTGACTCATACATGCACAGATGAGGGCGGCCTTGCTGGACAGCTTGGCTTGCTCTGTGTTCCCAGCACCAAGAGCATTTCCAACACGCACACTAGCAGCGACAGAGAAACCCATTGGAAACTGTGGAACAGGAATGAAAACAATCACTTTATAGACAAATATCCAAGATTCTCAGGCATCCAATCAGGTATCCAGACTAATATTACATTAGCATACATTGTTGTTCTATCATTTCTTCGATTCATCCTGACGACAAGAAAAGAGCAATGAAAGGGAGTTACCACGTAAGCGATAGCAGCCAGTTCATAAACTACAGACTGAGCTCCCAACTCAACCTCACTGATGACACCTGCCAGGAACCCCGCAATCTCATACAGCCACCACTCCAGACAATGCATCAGCATGCTGGGGATGGCCAGTTTGAGGAAAGGACCCCACTCCTGCAGGCAGTCTACTGACCAACCTTCAGTAGGAGATGAGAGGAAGTGAAATTGATTCAGACAACACACAACCATGCTTTACTGCTATTTCACAGAAGACCCGTAAGACTTCTTCCATTGTCATATCTACAATGTGATCTTAACATTACAGATTAAACAGCAGTCTACTGATGGTATGGGCTGTTCCTTGGCACAATGGTGTTTTGAGTTAAATGCTAATATCAGCATGCTAACACAAAATAAAACTTTTAACATGCTGATGTGTAGCAGGTTTTAATTTACATGTTTACCATCTTAGCTTAGCATGTTAGCATGCTAATATTTGCTAATTGCTTTAAAAAGAACTATTTAAATGTAATTATAGATAAAACAGAGGTCGAGCTCATTTGTATATGACCAGTTAATTATTTTTGTGGTGCAAAGCAGGTCAGATGAACATACAGTAAAATGTTGAACATTGCAACTGAACAGTTCATACATTTATCCATATACACATATGGAAAATAAAACTAAATGATTAATATATATTTACCTTTACGGAGCATTAACATTTATTTCAAGGGAATTCCTCTGACTAAGCTAACTAAGTCAGTCCCAGAACTTTGTTTCTATTTTTCTGATAACTAGTATCAAAGTACAAAGTTCGGAAATCTTTCAAGAAATCATTTGGAAGTAGTGGCCAAATGAAAAAGCGATTTAATCCTTTAAACTTACTATCCCACGTAGCTTTGTGCAGTCCTCTGGAGCAGATGTACACAAACAAGAACACAGCCAAGGAATACTGTGAGATGGCATTGGCAGCTGCAGATCCACTTTATTGGTCTCAAGAGAATAAAACAACGACAAAAAATATAGAAAAAAAGGGTACAATCACCACCAGTCATACAAATAAGTATACTGTGATGAATTTAAAATATTAAACATTATTACTCTAAAGAGTACCCCGTTATGGGCATGATGAGTGTACTCACGCGACCCCCAGATCAAGAAGATTGAGGAAGATGTAGTTAATTATTGCATTTATAACATTCCCCATGGCTCCAGATATCACCTGAGGCCACATGATGCCCTGTGACCCAAATTAAGCTGTTTAAAAAAACCCGTCATTTCAATGCATCAGTGCTCCTGATGTTTGTTACTTTCTCACAGCACATGCTCCTTTCTAACAGATGCACAAAATAATCTCATTACCGACAAACTTTCAGTCATTATTTTGTTTCACACCAGTGGTCTTGCAGTCATTAAATGCACCTGATTTTGAAGATACCTCCCCTGCAGCTGGTACATGAAGGCAGCCTGCAGAATCCAACATGATGCGATGAATGGGGTTAATTCGATCAATAATGCAACACAGAAACCATTCAATACAGTGTATATGGATGGAGTTATGAATAGCGTTTTGTAAAACTGTGGAGGAAGCTGAACTCACTGGCAGAGCTGGCATAAAGATCTTCACATACAGCTGGGAGAGTCTTTATGTTAGACAGAAAAACAGGAAAATTGTAAATTATACTGAATAATTTGATTCACAAGTAATAAGTGTGTACTGTACGTAGCATTTGAGGTCATATGCCATGCTTGAAGTGATTCACCTGGCGACCTCTGGGCTCTGCCTGACAGCCAGCAATATGGGCTGAGTGTTAATGAGGACCGCCCAGCAGGGGAAACAGGCTAAGAGCAGAATCAAAACTCCCCTTTGGAGTATCACTCCCACACGCTTTAGGTTACCACTTCCATAGATCTGCAATTATGGGGTCAGAAAAACAATAATATACAGTAAAATGATCCTTGGTCATGTGCAAGGAAAAGGGTAAAACTGGCATAGGTAAAAAAAAAAATCTGAAGGAACTTATTGTAAAAAGGTCAGGACTGACCTGGTTATATAAATGTATATTAGAAATATATGAATAAGATGAATTGAATACCTGAGATATGAGTGTATCACATGCTGATGCCAAACCACAGCCAATCGAAATACCTGTGACATTTATGACCTATATTGTAATAAAGTATTTTTAGTCCAGAAAGATGAGACAAACATACATGGATAGATAAATGTCTGAATAAAAAGAAAAATTCAAAAGTAACGCTAGGACAGAGAATGAGCATTGAGCAGAATGCCAATCAAAACAGACACAAAACCCACCGCGATAGCTAACGCCACCCCTGCCAGCTCTGTCTTCCCCAGGTGTCCGCAGAACACCATGCTGACGAAGCCGATCAGGAAGCTCATCAACTGCGAAATAAACTGAAAAACAAAATCATGTTCCCTCGTTTTCATGTCTATGAAAACATAAATGAACTTTACTAAACATGAATAAAATATTAAACTCCACATGCAACACATCCAGTAGCTGATTGAGCTATTATTCAAGAAAACATTGTTTCAAAAGGCCTTGAGGCAAGAAAAAGTTCTTATTTGCTCTGGCAGGTGACATGTGTTATACTTTGTATTTCTAAATGCCTTTGCTAGCTCTCTTTTTTTTATTTTTATAAACTAATTGTAGTGATTGCTGGTGTAGGTTTTTGACAGCTTTTGGCATAAAAAGGTTTGCACAAAAGGAAACTAACACTAAGCGTGTTGAAAATATTCAACTTGAATGAAAGAGTTGGAAGTGTCACAGGCTTTTTAGAGTGTTGTGTGGGTAGGACCTAACGGAGCAGAGAGGCAGAGCTTTTGCTGAGCGATCTGAAGGGAGAGAGCCGGGGAAGAGCTTGGGCTTCTGGAGGAATAAACATCTGCAGTTACACCGGATTCTGCTCTGATCCGGAGCTGTTGGGAAGTATACTTTACTTTCACGAACATGCAGAGACACATATATTACAAAAATTTAAACAGGTTTAGGAGTTACTTTTAATTTAGATATAATTAAATTGAAGTTAGATCTAGGTTAGATTCAGGTATTTAACTTTGTGAATTGAGTACGACCAACATTACTAGGACTGACACAAGGTATCTGTCTGATTCTTGAACTAGTGACACCTCTGCATTTATTTAGGTCAGTGAGAGGATATAATCTGTTTTTGTTTTGTTTTTTTGTTTTTATTCTTTTTCTAATTATTCCCACTGATTTGGAGTTATTATTATCTGTTAATTACTGTTATCATAAATAAAATAGCAAAGAATTACTGGTATACAACAACCATCATGTGAAAGAAAAGTAGCAATTCAAGTATTTTGAAATTAAAAGAAACTCAGAAATATTAATTTTTATCATGGCAATAAATGACCTACATTGCAAACAATTATTAAATTATAGCTGGTTTTAATAATATACAATCCTCAACAGCCTCAACAAGACACATCTTCCTGTATTTAATATGATTCACTCGCAATCATTCTTAATATTGTTGCAGACTAAGTACCTTTAGCTCTGTACTGTTGACTCTTGCCAACAATTGCATCTAAACACAATCTTACCACAGGTCCTGCCAGTTTTAAAAACTGAACTGTTTCATTCTTGTAGTCCACAGGTACCCAGAGCTTGATGCTTTTCAGCCAGGAGCCGCAGCATGACTCAGCAGGAGGTGATTTGTCTCTTTTCGACTGTCCATTTACTCCTCTACAAGTGTTTTTTGTTGCTAAATCTTTCATACTGAAATGAGATTTGGCAGGAAACAGAACTCAATCCCAAACTGAATGATGTTCGTATAGTACAATTCCCTTCAGACACGGACAAGAAGGCTGGGTGTAATCAATAACCAATTACCTGCCTAATAATCAATAACCAAGGCAATGTCTTAACGCCGTGCTCTCTGTCTGTGAGGGGGCATATACATTATGCTGTGGCATGGCTAGAAGTCAGACCCCCCACCCCCCCCACACCCTGACCCACCAACAAGCTGTGCACTCCTCCAGAAAACTTTAAATGCTGCCAAAATAAAGCTGCATGGTTGTTTTTCTATCTTCACTGTTTCACCACAGGTCAAAGGAATGCTTTTGGTCAAAGTGTGAATGCACACGTCAATAATTAAAAATACTGTATGAGTAACAGTGCTTTCACCCTGTTTAACCAACCTGGTATCACCAAACAGCGTAAAAATAACATACCAATGTTATAACATGTTCTACAATGCATGCCATATAATGCTGTCCACATTGGCCGTTTTCGTGTGTGTCTCATTTTAGATGCAAATGTCTAAGATAGAAATGTCAAAAGATGTAGTGTAAATAGTGAGAAAGTCTGTATTGGGAGGAGGACTGAGTGGATGGATGAGTCAAACACACGACTTTCAGCCAAGAGGCTGGTGTTTGTGTTTGTTGAAACTAAGTTAACGTTTCCCACATGGTTATTATTGTTACTATGATAACAAAGGTCACCTGACACTCTCTAAGTCTGCTGTGCCACAATTTACTAAAAAACAAAACAAAACAATAAGCTGAAAGATGCTAAAATGGCGAGTGACACTGTAGAAAATCAGTGGGTTTGTCACTACGAGTGACCACATTTACATTAGTACACTACACGCCATCTGACCCATGAAGTTATATATACGTTATATAAGTTACCATCTCGAAAACTAGGTAGGTTTAAAGGGTACAGCTCTACAACTACTTCGCTCTTACCTCACCAACTGAACTTTTTCTGTTGTTATAGATAATGTCTGTTCAACTGTTGTTCAGTTTAACTGTGGGGTTCCTCAGAGGTCCATTTTTGGGCCACTCTTATTTTCAAAATACATGCTCCCACTCAGTCAAATCATTCAAAATCTTGGTGTCTCCCACCATTGCTATGCAGACGACACTCAGTTATATGTTCCCCTTCAGTCCAACAACTCCAACAGTTAGATAATCTCCTTGCCTGCCTCAAGGATGTCAAATGCTGGATGTCGCAAAACTTTTTTAAAATGGAATGATGACAAAACTGAGCTCATAGCCATTGGTGCTACTAAACCAGCCTGGTTCACAGCCATCTTGGCTCCCTCTCTCAAAATATTAAGCAGGCTGCTAGAAATCTAGGTGTAATATTTGATGTGGATCCGTGTTTTGATGCCCAAGTAAAGAATGTTGTCCAGTCATGCTTTCTTCAACTCAAAAATCTGAATTTCTAAAATCAGATCTTTTTTTTAATCTCCATCCGTTTTACGCATGGTTATACATGCTTTTATTTTTTCTTGCCACGACTATTGTAATGCATTCTATACATGAATCAGTCAGAGCTCCCTTCACAGACTCCAGTTAGTGCAGAATGCTGCAGCCTGAATTTAAACAGGCACAAACCAGTATGAACACATTAATCCTGTGTTAGCCAACTTACACTGGCTACCAATATCATTTCATATTGATTTTAAAATTTTGTTAAAAACCTTTAAAGCTCTAAATGGCTTTGCCCCAAATTATATTTAGGATTTATTGACTCCCTATGTGCCTGGGTGGTCCCTGAGATCAGTGTATGCAGCTCTACTTGTCATGGTTTCAGCTTTGTTTATTTTCCTTGTGTTGTATTTGTCTTGGTTTCAGGTTTAGTTTGGTAGTTTCCTTGTGTTGTATTCTAGTT